>JAAIIK010000041.1:4608355-4657693 GCA_014706435.1 Silurus glanis | reverse complement strand
TGTGTGTGTGTGTGTGTGTGTGTGTGTGTGTGTGTGTGTGTGTGTGTATTTCTATAGCACTTTTCACAATGGCCATTGTTTCAAAGCAGTTTTACAGAATATAAGAATTATGAAACAAAAAATTTGAATATAAGTGAATTGTGTATTAATCTCTGATGAGCAGCCTGGGGCGACTGTGGCAAGTCCCTTAGATAGAAACCTTGAGAGGAACCAGACTCAAAAGGGGAACCCATCCTCATTTGGGTGATATCAAGAGTGTGTTTATAAATCTAAAACATTGGAGCGTGAAAACTAACATGAGCAACAGAGTGTGCGATTGTGAGTAATGTCTGTTCTACAGTCTTCTACAGTCAGTTGATGTTGTGGAACCAGGAGCTACTGAGCAACTCTTAAAATAGCTCGACATCTGAGATCATTATAGAGCCAACACGAACTCATCCATGCCAAAACATAACAGGGACTACCTGTACTACTGTTTCTGAAGAGAATAATGTATTTTTTGTTTTTGTTTGTTTGTTTAAATAAGTATCACAGAATTATGACCAATCCCGCACTCTTACAGGCATCCAGACGGCTGCGCGAGCGAGACGCGTCTCAGTGCGACAGCATGGCCACGGCTTCGGCCGATGACGACGACGAGAACCCAGACGACAGCGAAGGTGAGCGTCGAAACGGAAAGTGTGACTCAAGTCGATATCGAAACCCCCACACTGAAAACACAACAGTCTCAACTGCTGCTGCCACTTTTAATTTTTTTCTTTGTGTTTTTTTTTTTTATTATTATTTATTTATTTTTTTTGCTTTTAATTACTATGAGAAATGATCTAATGAGGAACAAACAAGTCATGGCAGAGACAAAAAGAGCTGGACAAACAAAAAGGATCTGGACTAATTGTGCCAGGTTTGCTCTTATATAAGTGTTATTTCTCTTTGAAGAGTCCAGCAAAGCGAACTGTTGGGAACACGGAGTTCCTGGTTCGCTTGCTTGATCCAGTGGGATTTTCTCTCTCTCTCTCTCTCTCTCTCTCTCTCTCTCACATCCCTTTGTCAATTTTGTCTACCTTTACATCTATTGAATTACATTGTTTTCCACTAATCTGTCTTTCTTTTTTCTATATTGTTAAACAGTTCTAAAGTATTTCAGAGTCTATTTGGGATGAAGTGATCCATTCAGAACTGTCAGTACAGTTTACCTCAATGTGTACCAGCTCCTTGTGTGTGTGTGTGTGTGTGTTTGTTTTTTCATAATATATAGTTACATTTGGTGAAATGCTGGATATTTCCAGCTCGAATGAAATGAGCCCAAATACAATTCACTGTATTCTTCTCAATCTGTGACCTGAAGGATTCACATGTTCAAACAATGACTTGGTAGGAAATTATGAAAAGAAAGGAGGAGTGAATATTACAGGATTGAATATCTCAGCCCTCCTGAACACCAAATCCCTGCCCATGAGAAGAGTGAAGCTGAACGTTTTATATCTAATTATAAATAAAATTATATATAACTCAATCGTTGATTTGCCGAACATTAGAGGCACGAATGAAGAAAAGAGTAAATTTAGCTGAATCAAACCCTGACCTGCTGAATGCCAGAAGGAATCACTCAAGGATGCCCAGGAGGAACGGCTTGAAAAGCTTTCACTGACTCAGACGTTGTATCAATGAACATGAGAGCTTTAATGCCAGATAACATTTTATTCCTAAATGATTCTTAAATTGCTGTAATTTGACCATTTTCTTTTCCCTTCCGTGTCTATGTCCAGGTGCAGATAACACTTCAGACACCGAGAGCGCGCCGTCTCCTTCTCAGTCTGACACGTCCAAGCCCTCAGAGTCACAAGAAGCCCCAGATCAGGAAGCTACTGCCCCTAAAGTCCCCAATGCAGATACCAAAGCTCAGGAGCCCTTCAGCGAGCTGCAGGTAAAGCTGGAGAAAAGTCCAGAAGGAGCGCTCGTGGACGAGTCCATGGTTAAGGACGAGGCCCAGCTGCATCCCAAGAGCGAACCTCAGGACACAGAAATGGCGGGCGTAGAGCGGGGAGAGGTGCAAGTGAAGACCGAGCCGGAACTGAGGGAGAAGGAGAAGCAGAGCGAACAGCTGCATTCGGACAACGACTCCAGTGCCACCTGCAGTGCTGATGAAGACATTGAGGCAGAGCCAGAAAGACACAGGTGAGCGTCGAATCATTTCTATATACTATACTATACTCTATTCTATTACAGGGGTCACCAAACTTTTTTCTGTGAGGGCCACATCATTTTTCCTTTCTGTAATAAGGGGCCGGGTCGGTCTGTAATAGAAAATGACATGGGCCGGAGGGACTAGCAGGATTATTGTGGAGATTTTATGATTTAAAATGTATTTTGCCTCCTAATGCTAGATTAGTTTATATTGTTTTGCACCGTCCAGACAAATGAGCATATATCCAAGCAGAGAAATATAACTTAGTAACAATGCTTTTTTTTTAATTTTCATAGCTATTGACTGATAGTGGATTTTACCGATACTAATAGCTAGTTTGGATCGTACTTGCAAATAACGACTAATCAACCAATAGTTTTTGAAATGGATAAAAAAAAAAAAACATACATAACACTCCATGTAAAAAAGTACTGAAATGTATTATAAAAAATCATGAAATTTCATAATACAGGCCGTATTCCGGGTAGTTTTAGGACCCCTGCTTTAGTGTGTAATTCTATGCAGTGCATTGATCTACATATGAAAGAAACTCTGTTCATGTACATATTTTGTATTATTATGCTTTATTAGGTTATATATGGGAACATGTCTATTTTTGTTTTATTCACGTCTCTCTTTGTTTTTTCTTCAAGGTTTTCTCTGGACAAGCCATCGATTCTCGGAGGCTCTGGGTCAGTGGTGGTATCCTCGGGCAAGCAGGCTCCGCTCAGTATGCAGCAGCTCCAGCAGCGTGCTGCCGCCATCCCCGCTATGGTCAGTCCCCCTAGTTCCCTTCTTCACTTCCCTAGCAGCTCTGCCCCCCTGGCCAGGCCCAGGGACTGGGAGAGGCTCGGGCACAGGGTCTCGCCCCAGCCATTCCGCCACGTGAGTCGAGCCCACACTTTGACCCGGCGATCAAGAAACTAAGAAAAATCCAATCAATAAATGTTTCTAATCAAAATCCAATGATCTATAGCAATTTGAATGAAGACTGATCCTGGTTTGTTTTTTTTTGTTTTTCTTTTTTTTTTCTCTTGTACACAAATGAAATGATTACAGGCTGATTTTGCCGCATCACTGCAGCCATATTGACTGTTGCTTTAAATGGGGTGTGGTCTGTGCCCGAATCATGGTGCTTCTTGATCACTATTATCAGTATAGTGGGCTTCAAGCATCTTGGGGTTTTGGTGATTTAACACAAAATTTGATAGGCTATCCAACAAAATGCAGTTTGACACATAATTTCCGGGCTGTTTCCTGAAATTAATAAAAATTCTAAATATGTACCGATTATTAAAATCTATCGATTGGAGACGAAGGTTTTGGTTTTGACAGGTTGCTGGTCCGTATGGAGCTGGTGTTCCTGTAGGAGCTCCTCTGAGTGGCTTGACCATGTTCCAGCAACAAATCAAAGCTGTCCACGATTCAGCGCACATCGAGGATAACCAAAGACAAGAAGCCGGAGAGGTTGAGCGTAGGCCACGATTCATCACTCGCAGTCCCACTGTTGTAGACCGCGATGGTAAGAGTTCGTGTTTGTCGGTGAAATAACAGTAGGTTTGGTGTTAGTGCATGTGTTTTTGTTTGTGTACTCTAGTGACTCTTAGGGGTGTGTTTATGTACTATAGTGACTCTAAAAGGGTGTGTTTGGGTACGATAGTAACTCTTAGGGGTGTGTTTGGGTACGATAGTGACTGTTGGGGGGGATGTGGGTACTATAGTGACTGTTGGGGGGGATGTGGGTACTATTGTGACTGTTGGGGGGTTATTGGGTACAATAGTGACTGTTGGGGGTGTTTGGTTACAATAGTGACTGTTGGGGGAATATTATAGGAAATTGTAATGGGCAGAAAATGCCAAACTTTGTTCCTGGATATATTCAGTTGGCTGCTGATGACCAATTGACCAATTTAAACTGAAGTAGCTGTTGTGAAGATTATGGAAGAACTAATAGGGGTAGACCTTATCAAATGTATGGAATTTGATTTGAGTGATTTCCAGCTCTGTATTAGTTGGGGGGGAAAAGAACACTAAATATTGAAAGATATTTGTGTTTCCATACTATTGCACTATTCAGTTTTCTTAAATATAAAATTAAGCATTTGTAAAAAAAATAAAAATAAATAATGTATGTAACAAAGGCACTACACTAATTCTGATACATTTGAAAACGACGGTTTCGTCTCAAAACTAGCCGTGTCCACACTTAAATTTTTTAATCGTTTCCCAAAAGTTGCTTATCTCTGTACTGCGCACGAACAAAACGTAAGATGCTTTAGCCCAGTCATTACCGTTTTTCTGTTTACTTACTTTCTGGCCCTTTAAAACTTTGCGCCAATAACTAAAAATGCATCATTGTTTTCTAAAGCCTTGGTTTCCACAGTCCACACAGCGACGCGAAAACGCCATTTTCACGTTTATCCACTTTGTAAAGCGTTTTCAAAAAGCGACTATATCCTAAAAAGGAAACGCCGTCTCGATGTGGACTGAAGGCCGAAACTGAGAGAAAAATATGCGTTTTCAAACTAAAGTGTATTAGTGCGGACATAGACATAGAACTGTTTATTCATTTTATTTTTTTCTTTTTCGTGAAGTTAAGCGCAGACTCTCAGTGCTGCCAAAAGATCTGTGCTAGAGCCAATCTGCACAGCTGCGATTGGTTGTTAGGTTGTGAGGCAGCAGTTGCCATGACAGCACAGAGCCTCCGACGAAAACACACGGAAAACATCAGAGATTCTGACTCTGGTGCACATCAGAGTTTGTAACATAACGCATGTTATGGTTAAAATTTTAAATCGTTATTTTAGTTCCAAGTCATTTTAACATTGAAATGAATAATGTGTAGGAACCCTGACTGATGAAAATGTTTGATTATAAGGATTCCTCCATGATACCTGCCCTGTTTTACTGCCCCAGAGTAAAGTGTGGATTTAGAACAGTGCAATCCAGGGGCATGAAAAGGGGCATGACAGGAGGGAGGGAGGTAAGTGAAGTAGGTGGCGATGCTACTTTAAAGTGGAGCTGGTAGGAGACGGAGTGATAAAGTGCAGTGGTGTGAGTGGGCGTCTTGTGTGCCTTCGTTTGTCGATTGTATGTTTTTTCGGTTGTCCGACTCTGTGCAGAGTACAGTTATAAAACCGCTCTCTCTCTCGACACACAAACACACACACACACACACACCTTGTCTTAATATCTTCCTGAGAACCTGTTATTCACTTTATCATTAGATATCTTTAATAAGCTGCTTTCCTCATGGGGACAAGCCTGAGTGCCTGAGGACATTTTTTCCCCCAACAAGATCTTTAAAAAGTCTCCCCACCCACTGAGAGATTCTCTGGTACATTGTGTATCAGTTCAACGAAAATCTTTTTTTTTTTTTCTTCATTTTATTTTTTCGTTTAAACACTCTCCCCACCCCCTTTTTTTTCTTTTTTTTTTTTTTGCTTTCACTGCTAAAGGCTGTGCAGTGTCTCTCTGCTTTTCCAGACTTATTTAGAGTGGAGGATGGAGGAAAGCATGTCTTTCTGATCCTGGAATGATAGTCAGGGCTTTCCAGGGTTGTGAGAGAAGAACAAGAGTCAAAATAAGTTGGAGCGGTGCACAAGAGGAAACATTTAAGGCAGGCTTTCTCATAGCAATACCTATTAGCCAAAGTGCTCCAGATATTCAGGCTTTTCTCACCCCGTACTTGAGGCAGGGTGATGTGGCACTAAGGCTTTTTACACATTTTATTCGGTTTCGCCGTCATTGGCGTTTCTGCTTATTAGCTCACGCGTCACTGGATATAGCAGAGGGTCGCTTCCATCTAATTGTGTCACTTTCATGCATTCGTTATTTTTATCATCACGCTGAGTGTTTGTGATGAGACTCATATGCTGTCCTTTCTTGCCCCAGGTAAGCCGTGTTCCTACATGCCATTCGATATAAAGCTGATGGAGCAGGAGGCTCATGCTGCAGGAAGACCAGGTTCCCCCTACAGACTGTCTCCCCGAGAGCCGAGTAAAGCATCGCCCCAACCCGAGCCCAACAACCCCCCTCGCTACAGCGTCCCTCCAGGTAAACCTGTCCATCCTTAACTTCACTCCACGGTGTCCCTTTAGCCAATTGTCAGGTCAAAGCATTGCTCTATAAGTGTCGCAGGGTTTCCGTGGCATCTTCAGAAAAGTCTAAAAAAGTCTTTGCTGTTTTTGGTCTTTAAAGCAGGTGTTAATTTTTATAACGCTGCCTCTAATGTTCATTGAAATGCTCCCACAGCACTTTTTTTTGTTAGTTTCTATAGTGGTGTTTTTCTTTCGCAATCCAAATACTATACGCTGTGTAACGAATACAAATGAGACCAGCATGCAACAGCCAATCAGCTTTCGGTTATTGGAGTGAATCTCTCACGGATTGTACCGTAACGGATTTTATTTTTCAACTATGACAAAGTGCAAGTCTAAAAATACCGGCTTGAAAAACATGAACTTAGGACGTTGAGGCCTTTTGCTTTGTGCATTTGCTTTTTTTTTTTGGTGTCACGATATAGGTCTTAAATTTTATAATTTAAAAAATATGTCTTTAATTTGACTTGCAGACTGCAGGCAGGTCGGCACTGAATTTTACATGGTGGTATCAAAGTTTTAAGACTAACAGTGCTAACTGGTGCTATTCTGTGCGTTAACACACATGCGATTTCATCAAAGACAGCGAGCTAGAGCAAAGAGCAAATGTGAAATTCTGCGTGAAACCGGGTAAATCTGCCTCAAAGACGGTGGCCCCTGGTACGCTTGACCTACGGCGATGCTGCATGTCAAGAGTGGAAGAACATCACTGGAAGATGGCAAGAGATCAGAAAGACCAACGAGCTCAACGTCGAAACCGTTCAGCAACTTGTGCATGATGATCGTCGGAGAACAATTCGCACGATCTCACTTCCGCGCCCAACCTACTCGCCAGGTTTTGGCTCCTGCTGGCTTCACCCTCGTCCCGAAGATTAAGATCTGGTTTAAAGGTTTTTGTCGTTTTGACCATTGCGGAGATCCAGCGCGAATCGCAGAAGATGCTTGGCCCGCTTCGAAAAAGAAGACTTCCAGGACACATTCAAGAAGTGGCAGGAACACTGAGAGCGCTGTATTGACTGTTTTGAAGGTGATCGCGTGTAAACGCAGATAAAGTACTTTCTTGTAAACAGAGCTCGCCTCGAAACGTTTTGATACCACCTCATAGATAACTTGGTTTGCTCATGTTTAATTACATTCAATAAAACTATGTAAGCAGATATTTAAAGCTGGAACAAATGTATTTTTATGTGGTATAAAAGGAATAAAATACTTTGAGTGTGCTGTTATTAGAAGACTTCAGTATAGTAACTGTAACTCAGCGCAAATCTCACCACCCCGTTGTTACATATGTTCCTTGAAGCGCATGCCGCCTTCTGTTTTATTTCTTATCTACTGTATTATAGTTGGACCCTAACCCACGCTCCTCTGCCAACGATAACACTGTTCCACCGGGCAACTAAACACAGTGGATTTGGCATTCGATAGAAGATTATGTACGTTTTTTTATTTGACATTCAGAGCCACCCACATGATGTCATTATTGAAATCAGTGGAAATTCTGGATTTAATAATGGATTTGGTTGCTATGTTTCAGTCCTCCCAGTCGCACCTAAGTGATTCATCTTTTTATATTCTGCTCTCCGTTATGTATAATTCATCGGCAGACTTCAGCGCTAATGTTTCACTTCCGATGTGCAGTACAAGGTATATGAATTAATTGAAAGTTAATAATTCATCGGGCCTTTGCAGCTTTTCCGGTTGCGTGAGTCACCTGTCACGGAGCGAGCGATTTGTCTGTAACGAACACGCCCTATACGAAGACCCATGCGAGTAATTGTATTTCGCACCGGGATCTTCAGTGGCATCAAATTCGAGTCCACTTTTTAGCAGCGTCATTGCGATGCCACGGCTATAGAAAGCATCGATGTTCTACAGAAACGCAGTACAATGCCGGCCTCACAATGTGCGGTTTTTGAATCGTCGCTCGTCAGACTGTTCTGACTGTTCACTGTTCACGATCCCTGTGTCACAGTATCTCAGTTATCAGACTGTACGACAGTCAAAAACCGATGCATGCGACAAAAAAACAATCCGTGGCAATCCCTTTGTGTGCAATTTTTTGTGCACCTTTGGTGCAATTTCTCACTGCATTACAGTTTTCCTGACCATCCAATCAGAGGACATGGGTATGCCGACATGTTCCGACGTCTGCGAGTGGACTATGGAACGACCAAATCGCAGTCTTATTAATTGAAGCGAAAGTCCACGGTGCCCGCAGTGGTGCTCTTACAGCAATACATAACGTGATTGATAAAATCGGATTGGATAGAAACTTTCTTGCTTTCTTGTTTTGCGTTGTGTACACCTGAATGATATCAGCCTCAGAGCCTAGAAACGTCTCTAGCAGAACTGAGCACTCGGAATCTAGAATCTGATTCCAAAGCTGTATAAAAAGCATAAATCTGTTAAATCTATAAGGCAGTCAACAGAACATCCTGGTTCATAATAAACTGTTCCTCGAAGTAAACATGATATGAAATTTCCTTCCTTTTGTATGTTATAATTGTCTAAAAAGTCACGTTTTTAAAGATGAATGTTTTTACATTGTATGACTTCACAAAAGAAATGTTTTGATTGTATGTTTTGTAACAACCTATAGCTTAAGTATGAATAAGTGAATTTTTTGTATTACTCTTGAATGCATGAGGAAATCCTAGTTGTCGGAATCCGAATTGTGATGCTACTGTGGGCTCCGCTTCAGTGCGTAAGTAGATTGTATTTGGGGGATGTTATCAAAGTGCTCAAGTGTCCTCAGGGCAGTGCGTGTTCTTGACCTTACCACAGTGAGGTCTCCGTGGACGTACACCGGTTTGCTCGTGGTTTTAATCCCTCCTTGTCCCGTTGTTGTTGTTCCCGCAGTCTTGCAGCCCACACCTAACCAGACACTTCCAGATGGAATGCGTGTGCCGTTCACCCGCCACAGGCCCCCCAACATTCCGTCCCCGCCGCCGCTCATCCCTACGTCCAAACCCTCGGACAAGCCCACCTTCATTCAGGGAGGATCTATTTTACAGGTAAGTTTTCACTTATCAAAGTGCAGCTAAACGGACGCCGATACCGAAGACTTTGCGAGCGCAGTGACCATTTGTTTTCTCGTTAATCGGATATTTCTGTTCTCGTAGGGAACTCCAGGCACGTATCTCCCCTCTCACACTCATGCCATGTATGGGCCAGAGGGAGCTAAGAGCGCTGGAGGATCCATCTCTCTGGGCCTGCCAAGACAACAGGACCCTGCCAAACCTGGTGAGAGAGTCAGGGGGACGAGGGAGGGGATGGGAGAGGCAGGGCAGTGGGTTGAAAAGGTCTCTGTATCATGGACACACTCTGTGTTCTTTAGCTTTTGTGAAAAGCAATTTTTACCAGTAAATGCAGTATTTTTTTTAGTACTAGTTTTTATGTGTACTGGTACTAGTTTTTAGTATTTATACAGGTTTACTTTATTTGTTTATTTATTCTCTTTATTCTTTATAATTTTTATGTTTAGAAATCGATTTAATTTCTCAAAGGGGGCATACATTGAGTTTTTTTTTTTTTTTTTTTTTTAAGATTTTTTGTTTTGTTTTTTATACCATATATTTTAACCCCAGTCACCCGGTTTATACAGAAGAAAAATGGTAAATAAATATGTACATAGCCGAAATAACACCAATACTTTGAATGTTGAGCGAGAAATTCAATGTGTTTCGCAGTCAGGTTTAAAAGAACTGGGTTGTGTCTTCCGTTCTTCTCCTCAGTGTCCTATATAAAGCAGGAGGAATGTTCACCACGTGGGCAAAGTGCTCAGGCTGAAGGGCTGCTCTCCAGGGCACAGTATGAAGGGGTAGTTCGAGGTGAGACACACAAACATCTACACACACGCTACAACTATACCAGAAATATAAACTCAGTGTTTTTTTTTTTTTTTTTTTTTTTTATTTCAGTGGTGGAGCGTAACGTAGTAAATGTAAATTTGTTACTGCACTTAACTAGCTTTTTAGCATATCTGTACTTTACTGAAGTATTTCCATTGGAGGAGACTACATTTCAAATAGCGAACCTTTTACTCACTACATTTTGCGGGGTTTTTTTTATTATTTTTATTTATTTATTTATTTATTTTATGAGTGGATAAAAACTAACTTATAAAAAACTTACTACAGTTCTACAGATACTTACAGTTCTCTCAAGGGACATTACTATAGAAGTGAAACTTTTGCGAATAATAAATTATTGAAGAAACTCCTGACTCTAACTTACCACTTGCACCTCATTTGCATGACTTCTTTTTTTTATTATTATTATTTTTTTTTTTGTTTTTTTAAATAGTTGAAAAGAAGGTTTTGGGCTCATGATAATTGTAATAAATATCAATCAGTGTTTGACTCTTTTAACATTCTATTAATAGATTGATGTGCTGAGAGCAACATTAGAGTTTTTTCACATAAACATGATTAATCAACGAGTCTTCTGACAAAAATGATAATAGGAACATTATAGCTATAATAAATCATCGTACTTTGGATGCTTAAGTACATTAAGGCAAATACTTTTTGTACTTTTACTCAAGTAAAAGTTTAAAGAGAGCACTTTTACTTTTACTGGAGTAAAAGTTGTAAAAAGTACATGGCTTGTGTACTTTGTCTGCCGCTTTCATTATTTTTATGCATCTAGTCCACTATAAATGAAACCAGTGATTTATTTTTTTTTTTTTTACTTAATTGAACTGAATCTTTAGTGATGTGAATGCTAACCCTAACTCTAGTACTCAGCTAAAAATTCTTGTCCTCTCTGTATTTACTTTTTGACAGTGTAAGGAATATCTTGATTTGTCTTTTGGCTTATAAATCGTATTACAAACCTATATTACTGTTGCACCGATATACATGTCTGGTACTACATTCATTTTTGTGTGTTTTCAGCTGGAGGGCCGATGCCCATCATCCAGGACCTGGCAAGAGGGTCTTCTGGAAAAGGCCCAGAGGGACTGTCCTTAAGAGCAGGATCCATCACACATGTACATGTTTCCATCCCCTTCAGTTATTTTTATGTACATTGTGTATATGTAGTATTTGAATAATTTCCTAAAAGACACGGCTAGATTGGTGTGAGAATGTTGAAAATTTTTGATACATAACATTCTGTCTGTCGTTCTTTAATTTATTTTTCTCTGAATAGGGCACGCCAGCTCTTCCTCAGTCCAGCGTACCCGCGGAGCTGCTGAAGAGCAAGCTGACAGCCGAAGACTTGAGCAGCCCAGAGAAGAGCCGGGGCGATCCACTGCCCAAAGGCCACGTCATCTACGAGGGCAAGATTGGCCACATCGTGTCCTATGATCGTAAGACACGTTCTGATTGTCGCTCTTCTCTTATTATACATACACGTGTGCGTCTTATACACGTAGTCCCCGATTTCCACTTTTATATCTTACTATAGCTATTCCACTCATGAACCCCCGATAGTGTGCATTGCTCAGATTTGCTAAATTATGTACTATAATGTGCTCAATTATTAACAACTTACAGTATACTACCCCATACTGATCACCATTCTTTAAGACTCCTGGGCCACGGTTTAACATTTAAAGTTACGATGGAAACGGCGCGCAGCGTAGAAAAAACTAGTATTTTTATGCCCACAGCTATTAAGAACCCCAGAGAAGGAACCCGAAGCCCCAGGACAGGACATGAATTAAAACGCACGTACGAAATAATGGACGGAGTCAGAGGGCATCCTGGAAGGGAAGCAGCACCTTATGAAGGTAATGAAAGTCGACACATAATGTTTCAGTAATAAAACTCAAATTGACCACTGGCCGTGAATTTTAATTTTAATTTACATTTTTTTTTCTTCTTCATCTTTAAGGTTTGATTACCAGAGCTAGAGATGGTCCACACCCTGATTCCAAGGAGAGACAAATACTGACTGGATCCATCATGCAAGGTTTGTGGAGAGATAAACATGTGCCATATGAGCATATTATAAACTCAGCTGTTTTTTTCCACATGATAAAGAAAAATGTAATGTTTGAATTTTGCATCTAAGCTTGCTTGATTATTCCCATCTAAACTCGCCGTTGCAGGAACGCCCAGGACCGCCGCTGACGCGTTCGATGAGGCCAAATACGGAAAGCAGATCAAGAGAGAAAGTCCACCAATTCGATCCTTTGAAGGAGGAATCACTAAAGGAAAACCGTATGAGGGTGGGAACACCATTAAAGAGATGGGACGCTCCATTCACGAGATCCCCCGCAAGGAAATACTGGACAGCCGCAAGACCCCCGTTTTGGAAGGCTCCATTACCCAGGTAAGCGTCTGTGTTAATACAACACGAGGTGGTATCAAAAGGTTTCGAGACTAACAAAGCCTACTGGTGCTTTTCTGACCACCCTGTCTACGATTTCATCATCGACAGCAAGTCAGAACAAAGAGCAAACTTGAAATTGTGTATGAAACCAGGCAAATCTGCCACAGAGACTTTTCACATGACATACGGCGATGCTGCAATGAGTCGTTCGAAATAGTTGTCATGCAGCTCGTAAGAGTTTAGGGTTGAGAGAGTTTGGGAAAACATTAAACTCTTGGATTCAATCCTATGACCCTTGTGTTGCCTCGTTTACCTTTTAGCTGCCGGATACAAAAACTGTGTTTTTTGTTTTGTTGCGTAAGCCACAAAAGTGACACAATGCGGCTTTGTGTGAATATTTCCTTTCAGGGCATCCCTCTGAAGTACGAGAACATTGGCGCCAGCCAGTCGGCCATCAAGCACAATGTCAAGTCGCTTCTCACCAGCCCAGGCAAGCTGGAGGACTCGAAAGTTCAAGAGCGCGTGCGCCACACGTCGGTCGTCAGCTCAACGTCAGTGCTGCGCTCCACACACCAGGAGGCCAGCAAGGCTCAGCTCAGCCCAGGAATGTACGAGGACGCGAACGCCCGCAGGACCCCCAATTACACCAGCGGCTCCATCTCCAGAGGATCGCCCCTGCTGCGGGCACAAGAGGGTACAACTCCTCTTTTTTTTATTTTATTTTTTTTATTATTAATAATATTTTTTTTATGATTAATGTTCTAAAATCTACAGCGCTTTGTCCTGACTCGTTTCTCATTTTAACAGGAGGCATAACTTCTGGAAAGCCTGTGTCCCATGAGAGAAAGGGCACGCTGACCCCAACTCAGAGAGACAGCGTCCCAGCCAAGTCTCCTGTATCTGGAGGCGAGCCAATGGCCTCTCACAGCCCATTCGACCCCCATCAGGTGTACAGAGCCCACCTGCCCCCTCATTTGGACCCCAGTCTTTTCCACCACCCAGGTAACATGTGCCAATTAGGATGCATTATAGTTGGAGATAGATGCTACAAGTGGAAATGTCTTTTTTGCTGGTGGGAAGGGCAGGAGCCCTTCCCGTGTCTTTGTAAAGGTCTTTATGAAGATGACCAGCTTGATCGTGTGTATGTCTTGAAATTTATCACGAGATCAGATTTATATACAGTGGTACCCCGCTTATCGACCGCCTCGGACATCGACCTTTTCGCTTAGCGAACAGTTTTTCGACCGAAATTTGCGCCCGCTGAACGACCAAATGCCCGCTTATCAACCTTTTTTTACCCCGACCCACGTGGAGCATTTTTTTTTTTACATTTGTAATGTTTTTAATTTATACTTTTTACTGTATTATTGTCAGAAATCCACCTGCCACGCCCCCTTCGGCGGCTGTCAAAACCTCCGCTTTCCCTGAAGCCCCCGGCTTCAACAATGCACACCTGGGGCTCAATATTCACTCATCCCCAGCTCCTAGATAAACCCCTCATTCATCCACACTCCTTGTCGGTTATTGTTGGTATGTGAAGGTGTTTGGTGCATGTTAGTCTGTGGGTTCCCTGTCACACGTATTCCTATGCGTTTCTTCCTTTCCGAACTCCACGCGCTCTCCACGGCTGCGCTTTCTTTCCAAAGCGCACCCCGGATTACCCTCCAGGGCGTACCACGGATATCTCTCTCTCATTTGTCGGGATTCTATGGACTGCCGTGTGTGTGTGTGTGTGTGTGTGTGTGTGTGTGTGTGTGTGTGTTTTTGTGTTAAACTCTCCGTGTTTTCGTTAAACCAAAGCGAACTGTGCTTCGGCTTTGCCTCCGCTCATTACGCTGCATAACAATTATATACAGTATTATTTATGTACCTGTATTATTTAGTATTAATACTGCTAAAAACAGGGCAAACATTGTTAATAAATGCGTATCGGTGGAGGTCGGGAACGGATTAATTGCTTTTCCATTATTTCTTATGGGATAATTACATTCGCTCTTCGACCTTTTCGCATTTCGACCGGTTTTAAGGAACGGATTAAGGTCGATAAGCGGGGTACCACTGTATATGTGTTTCTCGAACCCGTGTCTTCCACCACCACTGGGCCATGGAGATTTCCCATTATAAAATACATTTTAAAATTATAATACATCTTAAAAAATACTAATAATATGCAAAGAGTTAGGTTTAGTGTCCAAGCCATATTGAGTGAATTTTTTGAAAGCAAGTATTGTCATATGCACCATTCAGGCAGAACATTATGACCACCTGCCTAATATTGTGTTGGTCTCTCTTTTGCTGCCAAAACAGTCGTGACCCATCGAGCATTAATAGCATTAAGTTCTTCAGCAATTTGAGCTACAGGAGCTTGTCTGTTGGATCGGACCACACGGGCCAGCCTTTGCTCCCCACGTGAATCAATGAGCCTCGGCCTCCCATGTCCCATGACCCTGTCGCCGGTTCACCACTGCTTCTTCCTTGGAGCACTTTTGATGGATACTAATCACTGCAGACTGTGAACAGCCCACTAGAGCGGCAGTTTTAGAGACGCTCTGACCCAGTCGTCTAGACATTAAAATGTAGCCTCGCTCACCTTATGCTTGCCCATTTTTTCTGCTTCTAACACATCAACTTTAAGGACAAAATTCAGTTGCTGTCTGATAAATACCACACACTAACAGGTGCCATGATGAACAAATGATCAGTCTTATTCACTTCATTGGTCATGTTATAATGTCATAACGGTGTATACAAGTACAGTACAGAGGTTATTAAATTTTTTTAATTTATGGTCTTTGGAACATACCCTTATCCCTAGTGACTTACAATTATTTCATTTTTTTATAATTGAGCAGTTTTTTAGGGCTTTGCTCAAGGGCCTAGAAGTGGCACCTTGGTGGTACTGGGATCTGAACTCATGACCTTTCGATCAGAAGTCCAACACCTTATCTACTGAGTTACCACTTAATTGTGTTGCTCACATGCTCAATGATTGTGGGATTTGAAATGTAACAATAGCTTGACATTTATTTAGCATTTTGTAATTAATCGGCTGATTGTGCTGTGAATTAGGCTGATTATTAGGCAGGCGCATCTGACACACCAAACCGTGCGTGTACAATCGGCGCATGCATGAGAGAACATAACTCTCCAATACCAGCAGGTGGCAGTAGTCGGTGTTCGGCATCCAAACAGGGAAAGTGGAAGAGCTAGATCTGTGAATATATAAAGCTTGCAGCAGGCTTTGTTTTTTTTTCCTTCATTCTTTATCTAGTCATATACATTACATTGTAATGTATTACACACATATATATATATATATATATATATATATATTATATTGGTTAAATATAATGCTACATTTATAGAGAGAATGTGAGATAGTGAGAACTGTATTGTTTGCGAGCCTTCAACCAGCTGTAGTTTAAGCTACAGGTAGACACGGGGACCAAAACCTGGGAAAGTGCACTGATTAGAGATACTTGTGGTGTTCAATTAATGTTTAATTTAAGCAATTTGTTTTAGGTCTTAAATGATTTTAAACCGGTCTTAATTTTCCCGATGTCCATGTGCCGCTACCTCTAATGCTCATCGAATCGCTCCTGCAGCACTTTAGAATGTCTCTTCTTTTTTTTTCTTTTTCTTTTTTTTTTTGGTTTCCGTGTTGTCGTTCTTTCTTTCGCTCCTCCAAATGCAATTCACTGTGATACAACTACAAATGAGACCAACATACAGCAGCCAGTTAGCTTCTGTTATTGGCGCAAATCTCTCTCTCAGTTGCAGTTTCAGGAAATATACTGCTTTGCTGTGTTTCTTTTTCTCATTGATAATACGTAAACCTCATGGTTTTCCTCTTTCTCAGCAGCTTACATGTTCCAACGGCAGCCATCCCCCACGGGCTACCCCAGCACTTACCAGCTGTACACCATGGAAAACACACGCCAGACAATCCTGAATGACTACATCACCTCACAGCAAATGCAGGTCATCCCACGGGCTGACGCCAGAGGCCTGTCGCCCAGAGAACAGCAGCTCGCCATCCCATACCCTGCTGGAGCCAGAGGTGAGCAAGGGGGGGGCGCTGCATGATATTTGGGTGGGGGGGTTTGAAGTCTGTAGATCTTGTGCTTGTGTGAACTAGTGGCAACCTTTTCCAGACTATCAGAAGCAAATGACCTTAAGGACAAAAGAAAGAAATTAAATAAAAATGAAGACCTTTAGGGCTGAGGCTGTTTTTTTTTTTTTTTTTTTCTTCTTCATTCTGCCAAAAATAAATGGCCTCCATTTTTGTTTTACAATTTTTCGAAAGCTATTAAGACACAATAAATTACCTTATTTTTGTTTTCTGTATTGTTTAGTACAGTATTGACATTAGTATGATTAAGCGGAGAAAATACGGGTGCAGTGGAGTCTCGTGACATTTTAAATCACGTGTTGCCTAAACCACTATTCCACACTGCACCACAACTAACCACAAACTAACCAGCGCTTTTGTCTGATTAATGATGTATTCTGATCAGCTTTCAGCCCTAACCTTAAAACTAATCCTCTAGTTTTAGTCTGTAGTACAGTTAAATTTTCCAAATTGAAATTCTTGAAACAGTACTGTAGAAGCTCGTAGAAGCTTCCGGCTCTCGAGCGTAAAAGTGACATGTGAGTCCTGGTTGTGGTTGCTTACCCTTTGGTCCCTTTGCTTCTGTCTGCAAAAGGTATAATTGATCTAGCCCAGATGCCTCCCACCATCCTGTTGCCTCACCCTGGGGGGACAGGTTCCCCTAACTTGGACCGCATCATGTACCTCCCCGGAACTCAGCCCCCTTTTCCTCCTAGGGTTTTCAACCCAGCCTCCATATCTCCAGGTGAGGACCCCATCCCAACTCTCCCAATCCTTGCCCCCTTCCTCAGATCCCCCCTGCTGTGTATGTAGCCCCTGACCTTGGTCACCTCCATCTGCTGTTCTTTGCTCTTCCCCCTGACTGCTCCTGCTCACCTGCACTTGTTTCTGAAAGCGAGCTTCACACGCCATGTGAAAATACAGCTGTTTACACACCTTATGATAATTAATAGGTATATGGTGAAACAAATCTGTATTTAAATGTGCTGCAGTATCTCTATAAGGGGGTTTCTGCACCAGTGTAGGTGGTTTAGTGGTGGCTAGTATACAAAAACTGTAAAAACTGCTAATGTGCTGGTGTTTTTTTGTTTAGTTTATTTTCCTTTAAACTCCAAAAAATGTGTAGGTGAATCTGTGAATAGGTAAAACTCCAAACTCAGTTTATGTTTGTGAAAATCTTAGCAATCCCGCTCAGTGTCATCACAGTCCTCATCGCCATCTAACTGCAAGTTACACTAGTAAGTAAAGAGTTGAATTGAGTGCACATGCTGAAACTTGGTTTTAAACAATAGCCTTAGATGATTTACCACTTGACCTTGTGTCCAAAAAAAAAAGTAAGAAACAATAGGGTTCCTACACACTTTGGAAAAGTATGAAAGAATATGGAATTAGATTTTAACGATCTTCAGGTCTGGATTAGTTGGGGGAACAAAAAGAACCCTGAGAATTGAAAAATATTAGCGTTTTCATATTATTACCCTACTCGGTTTTCTATATCTATATATATATATATATATAATTAAGAATTTGTAAAAAAAAATAAATAAATAAATAAATAAATTTCTAAAACAAAGGCTACTTTAACTAGGATACATTTCCTCATCCACACAAACACACAAAGCTTACAGTCCTAAACTTGCGCATGAGCAAAACGAAAGACACCTGCGTCATGGCCGCCTGGCGTCTATACACTTTCCGGCTCTCTGAAACGCCACGGTGACACAATGACTAAAAACTATCCGCCGTTCTCAAAAGCCAGCCTCCACCCTGCAACCCGAAAATGGCATTCTCAAATTAAGCCACTTCGGAGAGTGTAAAAGTGTTAATAAATAAATAAAACTCAATTTTCGTTGACTAAAAACGACGTCTCTGGTTAGACAGAAGGCCGAAACGGAGAGAAAAATTAGTTTTCATATGGAAACATATTAGTGTGGACATGGTGAGCTGACTGTCACGCTGTAAATATTTTGGCGCTAGACCGGTTCTGCACAGCTGTGATTGGTTGTTATGTTGTGAGGCAGCAGTTGCCATGACAGCACAGCGCTCCTGGTGGTGCGACTAAACACATGAAAAACATCAGCTCATCGATTCTGACTCCGACATCCATCAGAGATTGTAACGTTATAGTTAGAATTTGAAATCATTATTTCAGATGTTAAATATGGTCTTAAATCTTTAGGGAAGTCTGCATATTTAAAAAAAAAAAAAAAGTGTAGGAACTCTGTTTAAATGTCTCAGATGCTTGCAAGAAGTTTTTTCTAAAACAAACAATCCATAGTAGATAGTCAGAAGGTTGTGAGTTTAAATCCCCCACCACTTTGCTGCCACTGCTGAGCCTTTGAGCAAGGCCCTTAACCCTCAAGTTATATGAATGAGATAATTGGAAGAATAGGGGTGTCTGCCAAATGCTATAAATATAAATGAACTAAACGCTATGGAATTAATCACTGGGGCAAGTGAGCAGTTGCTGTTCACTTGTAGGGTATATAAAATCTGCAAAGGGCTACAAACTTTGCGAGCGTTTTTAAATGCCTAATAAAAGGGCTAGAACACCATCTGATACTGCAGAAGGTATAAAATGAGCATTCAATTATCCAGTGATTTTTGCAATTAATAGGAGCAGAAACATTTTCTATAGAGATTTAACAAAAAATTACATTGTACAATTTGGTCTGAATCGCCACCACTAGCCGTAGACTTATCCTCAAAATCAGAATGATAATTTTGTGAAGTGATTTCGATGGGTGTAAGTTGCGAGTCAGCGCGCTTGCAGTTTCACTCTCTCTGTGGGCTTTCACTGCTTTCTCTATGGGGAAAATTGTGGTATTGGTGGTGGTTTGACGCTGAGGGTTTCATGTGGCTTTCTCAGCTGGTTTCTGCCGATAGTATGATGACGACTTAATGAGGCTTATTGTCAGTGTTTTCTGGTGTGCTCTTTTTCTCTTTTTTGTTCCTTTTTTTTTTTCTTTCTCTCCCCACCCCCTTTTTATTCTGATGGTAATGCAAACTCAGTACGTGAAAATATTTTGTGCTGTTTTGCCGGATTATTTTCTCGTGAAATATTTTGTCACATGGGCTTTTAAATGCCTTCAAAACACTGTTATATAAGCTTAACAAAGAATTCATTTGTTAAATTTATATATATTTGTTTATTTTTCAGTTTGCAGACATATTTGAGGCAAAATTTTAATGCTGCTTGCAATAAATTGGAGTACGAGGTTAGCGTTCTGCAAGTGTCTTGCCTGCTACATTTACTTCCTAATCTCTATTTATTCGCTAAGCTTGCTCATAAAAGCTTGCTCGTTTTTTGTGGCATCTAATAGGGGTGTGCTATAAAAACGAATTTTAATGTAGCAGGCAAGTCACTTGCAGAAGTGATGTCTAGTCATGTCTATTCGACATTATTGAGTGCCATAAATGTAAATGTATCATTTCATATAGTTAATCAATATCACACAAAGTGCCGGGGTTTTTTTCCTTCCAAAAATCAGCAACTAAATATATTATTTAAAATAAAAATACGGATTTCATTTGCATTATGTGAATGAATATGACTATAAAGGTAAAAAAAAAAATAACAATAATAAATCCATTTGAACTTATTGGAAAAAATACTGACCACCACATAGAATATGAAGAAATGTTAGTCCACGGTAGTCCTTAAGATAGCAGCACAATAACACAATCAGCCAAATATCATCTATTTATCGTTATTGATAAAATGTAACATGTATCATTTCAATTTTTATTTATTTTATTTTATTTTTTTGCCATTATCCCACACCCCTAGACTCTAATAGTTCTTTCTAATTATACAATGCCAATGTAACATTTCTCAGTTTAATACATAGAGGAGTTTGAGCTTCATAGCTTTGGACTAATACCCAATTTTAGAAGACGATATGGACCTGGAAATAGTTTCTCGAAACTGTGTAGTATGCGTATTAATAAATGCGCTCCTGATGGGTTGGGTTTATATTGACCGAATTTAGTCCCCGGGTATAGTTCAACTCGGGTATTTTTCCTGATATGTATGTTTATAGATGCTGTGCATAAATAAAATGTTTATTGGTCATTACTATAAAGGTAAACTAGCTCTATTTAAAGTTGTGTTTAAATGTGTATAAAGTGTCTGTATGTAAAATCCACACACATGCTGCTGCTATCAGTTGCTATGTAGCAGCGCTTCCCTAGCGATGGCTCCTGCTTTCATCTTGCATCTCAGCAACATCTTGTGATCTACCGTATGCCTTAATCAACGCTATGACATTCTCAACTTTTCCCAGCTTTGCTTAACAGCGAGGAAGCTTTTTTTTTTTTTTTTCTTTTTTAGTTTTTTCTTTAATCCTAACAATAAGTGAAAGGACCCTAATGCTTATGTCTCTCTGCCCTATGTTCTTTGTGTGTGTGTGTGTGTGTGTGTGTGTGTGTGTGTGCGTGCGTGCGCACACGTGTCTGTGTTTTTTGGGGGGGGGGTTTCAGCAGGACACCCGGCGCATCTCGCCGCCAGCGTGGAGAGGGAAAGGGAACGAGAACGCGAAAGAGAGAGGGAGAGGGATCGCGAACACCGAGAGCGTGAGAAAGAGCGGGAGAAGGAGCGCGAGAGGGAGAGAGAGAGAGAGCGGGATCGGGAACGGGAGCGCGAACGCATAGCAGCTGCTAACGAATACATGCGCGGAGGTGAGACATTCTGTGGGAATTAAACGGATGAGCTGCTTTTGGTTTGTTGGGAAAATTTTATTACTTTTTCCGAATGTTCTAAATATTTTCTTGCGTGTCTCAGCTTCAGAGCAGCCTGGTCGGCCCGGGAGCCGTGGATTCCTGCGTTCCCCTTCTCCTTCGATGAGGTCTCAGGAGGGTGTAGTCCAGCAGAGGCCTAGCATCTTCCAGGGGACTAAGAGTGTCATCACGCCTCTGATGTATGTTACAAAATACACACACACACACACACACACACACACACACACACACAGTTATACTAGTTTCAGTGGTGGACAAAGTACACAAACCATGTAGTTGAGTTAAAGAAAAGATGACACTGTAAAATTTTATTCCCGTAAAAATGTTCCATTTAAACTTTCACTTGAGTAAAAGTACAAAAGTCTTTGCCTTCAAATGTACTTAAGTATCCAAAGTACTATGATTTATTATGGCTATGATGTTCCTATTATCATTTTTGTTGCATTACTTTTACTTAATCAACTCTGTTTATGTGAAAAGACTCTGTTACTCTCAGCACATCAATCTATTAATAGAAAGATATCAGTGAGTCAAATACTGATTGATTTCTATTACAATTATCATGAGCCCAAAACCTTCTGTTCATCTACAAAAAGAATTACAGAAATAAGGCCACAGGTGTTGTGGCAAATTAGAGCCAGGAGTTTCTTCTATCATTCATTACTCTCAAACTGAAACGCTGAACTGTATGTTGTTGATGAAAAGAAACCACCAAGCGTCAATCAAAACGAGTTCAAAACAGAGCGTGCGCTCTACCCTGATTTGTGGCTTGCAGCGTGTGAAAGTTTTTATCCACTCATAAATAACAAGGAACGACTGATGTATTCGAGTAAAAAGGATATTAGCTTATATATATTAGCCTATATTAAAAATAGGATATTAGCTTTTGAAATGTAAAACTACTTAAGTACAGTAACGAATTAGATTTACTTTGTTACTGTCCACCACTGATTAGTTTTATTTAAATCTTTTTTTACCTTCTTGAATTTAAACACCATGCTGACTTTTGACCCCCGAGCAGGCAGATACCCCCTGCGACATCGGCAACTCAGACTTCATCGCGCTACAACACCGCCGCGGACGCATTGGCCGCGCTGGTGGATGCCGCAGCCTCCGCGCCCCAAATGGAGGTATCGAAGATCAAAGAGGGTAAACACGAGGGCGTCGGGGGCCGCGAGGGCGAGGCGAGCCCCTCACGAGCCATGTCGTTTCCTGCTGGGAAAGCACCACTTCCTGTATATCCAGACGGAGGAAGCGCGGCAACAGGCAGCAAAGACAAAGCACCTGCCACCAAGTCGCGCATAGAGGAAGAGCTGCGCACGCTCGGCAAGACCACCATCACCGCCGCCAGCTTCATCGACGTCATCATCACGCGTCAGATCGCGTCAGAAAAAGACTCGCGCGAGAGGGGATCGCAAAGCTCCGACTCCTCAGGGAGTAGTAAGTAGGAGATGTTTATCCCTGACCTTTACTCTGTAATTTTTAAACCAGCATGGCAGCGTGAGCTATAACTTCTAAACGAGCTGTAGGACCCCAGGATTCTTTACATAAAAAGATTGCATTTATTTATTTTGTAGTGTCATCGAGCCGTTACGACGGACAGAGTAGCGGAGCCATCGAGGTGATCAGCCCGGCAAGTTCCCCGGCTCAGAGAGAGGAGAAGAACGATCGGTCGTTCTCTTCTGAGAAGAGCACTCATTCAGCTACAGGTGAAAATACAACCTGTATATAAAATAAGATAAACCTAAGATAAGATGTACCTTTATTCGTCCCACAGTGGGGAAATTTCTCAAAATACAGTATATCAAATAGAATTGGACGTCTATGGCATTGGCACTTGTTTATTCCTCATGCGTTTTTTGTCTCCGTCTTGGGCAAAGACTTACATTTAGAAACAGACAAAGGATACAAATTGTCCATGTTTATTTACTGCTCTTGAAGAAGGTGCCATGTAGTTCCGTTTTCTTAATCGGGATGATTTATTACGAGGTGGTATCAAGAAGCTTCGAGACTCGCGCGACACAAACCCGATCGTTTTCACCACGTGTCCTCCCTCAGACAACGCGTTAATACATGTACATACGATGCGACTTGAAAACACTTGAAACAAGTTCAGTTAATCGACACGGTTGTTAAACATCCCTCAAAGGTTTCTTTATTGGAGGAGGTAAGAAGAGGTCAAGTGATGGTGCTAACTGAGAGGTCGATCCTGATGAGAAAAAATGAAAAAAAGAAAGCCAGCTTTAACCAAAAATATGATTCTAAAAAAAAAAAATTATAATAATAATTTTGCCTTAGAATTGCTTCAGCACATTGAAACTAAACACTTTTTATTTTGAATTGTGTTAAATAAAGAAATAATTGATTGACTGCTCTGTGGTCTACGAAAGGTTGGAGACTCCTGGTCTTGAGAGATTTGTTTGTGTGCAAAGAAAGTAATACAGGTGAATTTATCTCTGCTTGAAACAGGTACTGTTCGAGGATTTGATATTGCTCGCTTGAGGCAGCAGGTGGAATCGGGACCCCCAGCAGCCCCACCTCCTCCTACACAGACTCACCGTGTCATGACCCTGGCTGACCACATCTCGGTAACACAATAAACTCGATCAAAAACAATCAGGCATTCGTTCACACCATAGGTTTTTGATGACAAGAAGTCAATCCCTCTCTCTTTCTGTCAATGTAGCACATCATAACCCAGGACTTTGCAAAGAATCAGGACCCTCCCCCTTCCTCCAGCTCTTCCTCTTCCTCCATTTCCTCTACATTCCAAAACTCTGGCACAGCAAGCAGCAGTGCTCGTTCCAAAGTGCCTAACCGCTACAGTCCGGAGAACCCGCTGAACCACGCCCACCATCAGAAACCACCCAGCCGAGTGTCCCCTGAGAACTCCTCGGAGAAATCCAGATCCAGGTACTGCATAGTAAATTCCACTGACTAAAAATTGTATACAGTTCCGCAATTGTAATAGAAGAGGAGGTCGATTATTTATGTCCCATTTATTATTTGGCCAATGAAAGGGAATTATTGCTAGAGGATCGAATTTTCTTTTGATGTCGACATACAGAAAGGTTTTCTCGTGATCAGTACTTGTTTTTTTCTGTGTATTCAGCATAAGAGCGTGTTCTAGAGGCAGCATCATCGCAGAATCACAGGTGATAACCATAATCGTTTGTGGCAGCGGGCACATGGACGAGAACCGGCGCATTATTGTCCGTGACGCTGCCTCTAGAACACGCTTTTATACTCCATAGAAAACAGAGAAAGGTGGCCAAAGCAGTCTGCGAGAGTATAAATCTAGAGAAATCTTAGTTTGTGCATGAGAACTGTCAGTCACACTTGTTATTTTGATTAGAAGGATTTAGAAACCCGATAAAGTGCTAAACCCTCCTGTAATCGAAGTACATTGACATGCTACTACTAAAGTTGAACTCTGATAACAAAGCTCGAACCCTGTTTCTCTCGCTATGCGCATGCTGCAGGCCAGGCAAATCCCCCGAGCGTGCCGGTGGCCGGGCTGTCGAGAGCTATGAACCCATCTCCCCTCCACAAAACTACTCAGGGCTGGAGAAACAAGACAGCAGCCTGCTGCAGAATCAGAGGCGTGAACAGGATCTTGCAGAGCAAAGGTAAATCAGCCTGTCACGATAAAGCCAAATACTTTCAGCTGTCTCATTTCATTGGTGGTGATCCAGAGACATTATGCTGAGACCTAGCGGATTTTTATTTTCAGTTTTATAGCTCTTTGGGGTCACGTACCGCTACTGAGACCCCCTGCTGTTAGTGATATGATTGGAAAAGGATTTGCTCTGTGTGCCCTGGATGTAGTTTAAAGCATAGTAAGCCAGACGCTGATTGATGGACACACTTCTCCATCAGAGCAGTGTAATCTCATCCCCATCCGCCTTGCCTGGCATCCTTAGTGGAAACTTGGCTTATTCTCAAACATTCCCCACACCCCTGTTGATCCAATGACCTGGTTTAACACGCGAAACTGTGTGCCCTTTCTCCGGTATCAGAACGGACTCGCGCTCCCCGAGCAGTGGCAACTATCTGCCTGCCTTCTTCACCAAGCTGGAGAGCACCTCCCCCATGGTGATGTCTAAGAAACAGGAGATCTTCCGCAAGTCTGAAGTTGGTAAGGGCCTTCCTGGGTACATTTAAATACAAAGATTTGGTATCTCTAAAATGAATTGGTAACATTTGCGCTATAAAATATCAGCATTAAAAAAAAAACATTTTTCCCCCCAATTATTTTTCCAGGTAATGCACAGCCAGGCACAGAGATCTTTAATTTACCAGCTGTAACCAGCTCAAGTAAGTATCCTAAAACCGTGAGTATTCTGTCAATGTTGCTATACCAAGTGGAACTTTTTACACGTAGAGTTACAATTTTTCGATCTTACGATGACTATAGCGATACAACAAAGTTATCAAAATATTTTTTGCACTGCATGCAAACATAGCGTATATGAGGTACAGTATGTTGGTACGCTGTCGGGATGTTCGCATCCCCCACTTTGTGAGGTGCCTTACGCCATGAGTTGGCGCCATCAGTCATCGGACACACAGGTTTTTGAAAAGCGGGTGAATTTAAAAAACACAGTGTGGTTTGCAGAAACGGTGACCATATGTAGACCATATGTGACATATGTGTCCGGATTAGTGTAGACCATATGTGTGAAACTCAATATTCAGAATTCGCACTCGTCTGCACGCCCTCTGCCGCATACTTATATACTGTAAAGTTTATACATTACGATAATGTAAATTGCTCCGTTATATGACAATTAAATGGCTTTATCCTCGCCCTTTCCAGGTAATGTGAACCTTCGGAACCACTCGTTCAGCGACCCAGCCAGCAACCTTGGTCTAGAGGACATAATCCGTAAGGCTCTGATGGGGACTGTAGAGGAGCGACCAGAGGAGCAGACCCAGCAAGCTCAATCTGGAGCTTCAGCAGCGGGAAATAACTCAGATGGGCGACAGGAGGCAAATCCGTCGCCCAGCACAGGTAGATATTGTAAGGAAAACAAGCACACACACACACCACACACTTGAACCACACACTATGAAAGCCAGGAATCTTATTGATTTTCAAGCTTTTTGTTTTGATAATATTTTTTATGTATTTGCATGCTTTTTTTTTCCTTTCTCGATATTTCAAGTTCTAGTTCTACAAGTACAAGTTCTAAGCATTAAAATATATTTTCCAGTTGCACAAGGCAGTTTAACATAAATTTAAACCTGCATCCTGCACAGCAATGTAACAGATTTCTGGTTGTAATTCAGATCAGGAGTGTGATCTGTGCAGAGCCACAAAACCAAAAAAAAAAAACTGATGCTTTCACGATGTAGCGTGAAAGGAAATGAAGTCAGGTTTCTTTTTTTTGCATCAGATGTTAAAATGTTTGATTAATAATTTTAAGTATAATTTTAAGGCAAATTCCAGTTTTCTCAAAGTGTTTCGTGGTATAAATTCATCTGCTGCTTTAAATGCTTCCTTTTTTGAGAGACAAAATTATTGCTTTTAATGCTTTTAATAAAAAATATTTTTATATATTTTTACTTTTAAAGTTTTCTTGTGCAATACTATGTATATGCATATGCTTTTTGTCAGAGGTGGAAAGTAATGAGTTACATTTGCTTTTCGTTACTGTAATTGTATTATTTTTAAAGGATGGATGGATAGATAGAACATTGAAGTTGTTTTTAAAATCATTCGTTTTACTTAAGTATGTTTTGTGTGATTGTACTACATTACTTAACTACATTTCAAATCATATTCGTTACTGAGTAAAAAAAAATAAAGAAAAAAGATAAATAAAAAAAAAAAAATTGGTTGATGGGCAGGAAAACAAATGTGCTGAATTCACAAAAACGAAAGATGGAGACAGATAAGACAGTGATGCTGAAAGCGAAATGGCGTCAAATTGAAAGTCGTTCAATGCTATGCTCATTGTCGGCATTCGGAATCTATATTTGCGATTTCTCTCATTATCGTAAATGACATTATGACGGGGGGTTTTTTTTGTTTTGTTTTGCAGTGAAGTATAACTCACATGGACTAGTCTTTTTTCTGTTTCGTTTTGTTTTTTGTTAATAAAGGTGTTCCTTCAATTAAAAATAACTAGTATGAGATTTATCCCCTTGTCCTTTTTGAACTACACTAGAATCCACCACCCCAGACTCTGCTGATAAAAAAGAAATAACTGTGTAAATTTTACTCTTGAGTATATTTTAAATGAGCTACTTTTCATTTTACTTGAGCACATATTTAAACCAGTAACTTTACTTGTACTTGAGTAAAATTTTATTGAATGAACAGTATTTTGACTAAATATTTTAGTACTCTTTCCACCGCTGTTTTTTTTTTTTTTTTTTGTGTTAATGATGTCGTGCTCCCCCCTCCTCCCTCCCCAATAGCGGCCAAGCAGAAGCTCCAGAGCAAAACCAGCAGTAGGAAATCCAAGTCGCCCAACCCAGGCCAGGCGTATGCGGGCGTAGAGCGACCCTCCTCTGTGTCCTCTGTACATTCTGAAGGAGAATATCACAGGCAGGCTCCCAGCTGGGCTTGGGAAGACCGTCCCTCATCCGCAGGTGTGTTCTCCCACGGAACGTTCATGAACATACTCCCATTCCAACCTCTCAAACCTGTTTTACACTGGGCTTTTGAGGTCTGAGTTAGAGTTTTGATAAGTTTTAACCGGCTAATTCTCATCTCTCTCTTCTCCAGGTCCAATGCAGTTCCCTTACAACCCTCTTACGATGCGCATGTTGAGCAGCACGCCTCCCACCTCCATGGCCTGCCCTTCTCCATCAATGCAGTCCCAGCAGCCACCAGGAGGAGGGGCCAACGCTCCGGCTCGCGCCTGGGAGAGAGAGCCGCCGCTGCTCTCGGAGCAGTATGAAACCCTCTCGGACAGTGACGACTGAGCCGGGCCCACGACCCTCGACCCTTTGACCTCCCTCGACCCCCTTCCCCAGTCCCTAGGGTCAAAGAGAACAGTGTCCTCATCAGGGTGGCCAAGCTGACACACGTGTCCCACTCAGTACTAACCCTGAGTAGGGACACTCCTGGGAAGGTACTCTCGCGCTTCTGGTGCTTTCATTTCCTCTTGTGCTTGTAGAAAGCGGCATCGCGAGGAAGCCACGGCCTGATCGCTAAGGAGAAAAAAACGTGTCCAGAAGCTTTATTTCGCCTGTTTGTGAATGAGCGAACACAAAATGTTGGCAAAAACCAGAAAAGGATGAGGATGAACAACTTGAAATATAAGGACTCGCTTCAAATTTGTTGAATTTAAGAATCTGTAAAGAAATACTTTGTCTTCAGAAAGAAAGAAAAAAGTATGTAAATAGAGTAACCTTTTGCAGTGTGAATTTTTTTTTATTATAATTATTTTATTTTTTCCCAGAATTTTTTTCCGCGTTTTATTCTTACTTTTTAAATCACATCCCTGCTGGTTGAAGATTATACAGAACCTTCTTGCTCTCAATGTGAAACGTGTGGATTTTCTCCCGAGACGCAGCGTGAACTTTGAACCCGACAGTTCTGAAGCACCGAACGAAGCGAAGAGAGCATTTCAATCACACGGCCAGCCTTCGTAGCACTGGAGGCACCCGAGCTCACCACAGATTTTATAAACGCGCATTCACCCAGTTACACGCCCATTCAAACATTTTTATCATTAAATTAAGTGTGAGTATTTTTCAGCCCTGTAGAAACATCTCCATTTTTGGTTCACCTGTACAAGTTGCGATCACTGGCATCAGAGCTCAATGGTTCTTCAGTGAAAGAAGAAATATAAGCTGAATGTTTTCTCCCTGAATGTGTTTTTTTTTGTGTGTGTGTGTCGCTCTGTGGTGGACTTCGAGTTGTGAGAGGAAACTCGCCACGGTTTTGGCGTCTACTTCAGAGTGTGGCTCTGTGTGATTTCTAACAAGTGCTCTGCTGTTCTTTTTTTTGTTTTTTTTCTCCTTCATCTCTCGCTCAAAGGAACGCCAGAGGAAGCCGTTTCGCTTTCGAGAGGTTTTTGGTTCCCTTCACAAGGAGGAGAAATCAAACTGTGATCTTCCTCTTTTCTTTTTTTTTTTTTTTTTTTTTTTTTTTTTTTGTTCTTTAAAACACGAAGTACATGCTGATCTGTCTACGTGGCAAGACGGGGAAAAAAATTGAAATATATATATACAAGCTTCTGTTTGTCACCTCTGCACCACTGTTGCACTTTTTTTGTTGTTTTCGCTTACTGATTTTTGACAAGCGTGTACTACCTGTAATCTAAGTTATTGGAGCTTTTGCAGAGGTCTGGACTCTTCAGCTTCATTCACATTTTTGCAATAATCCTCTTATAACAGATTTTTTTCGTTTGCCACCGTTTTTTTCCAGCTTTATGTCACCTGCTCTTCGCTCTAGTCTATGGTACAATACAGCTGTTCAAGTTGCTGCTTTGTAGTGGTGGCTTTCACTTCTAAATCATAATGTAACAGACAATAAGCTCAAATTTCAGTTATCACTATAGCTGTATTCTCTATGGCAAGAACGTTTTGATCCGTAGTGCAATTTGGTTTTTTTGTTTTCTTTCTTTTGCTTTGCTCAAGTTAACTAAAACCTGTCTTTTTTTTTTTTGTTTTTTTTTTTTTTTTTTTTTTGGTTATATTTAATTCATTTCACTTCTGAAATATGGAAAAAAAAAAAAAAAAAAGCCCTGGAGCTCATGTTGAGATTTTTATTTTATTTTTTCCATCATTCTCAGCATTGTTGTTGTTCATCCTTTTGATGGGATGCAAAGTGTTTACAATGGCATTGACAAAACAAAAAAAGAAAAAAAAAAAAAGTGGTGAAACTTGAATCTTAAGAAAAAGAAAGTCGGTCATTGCATCAGTTAGTCTATTTTTTTTTTTTTCTTTTTCAGTCCAACGCCATGCAGTGGTAACTTTTTTTTTTCTTTTGTCCTTTTTGGAATTGAGACTTGAAATAACCCATGTATCCCATGTTTGTTGGAAAGCAATGTTTGTATCGCACAATGTCTCTTAAGTAGCCAATTACAAAATTTTCAGACCAATCAATAAAGTGGATTAGCGCTCCACCTTTCTGAAAGTTGACCTTCTGCCTCCTTTGACCTTTATTTTGGTGGTTTGAAACGTTTCAAGACTATTTTTTTAAGACACCAGCAGATGGCAGCACCAGGCTACACGCATAGTCACAGGGAGCACCGACCTTGAGTCAGTGTGCCAAGGCTGTGTGCATCGGAGGCTGTGCGTCTGACCGCGTGCATTACCACGTCTGCTATTTTGACCGCGTACGCACCCTGTCACAGAGCTCTCACGCGAGCTACGTTCCACACACAAGCTACTCAGCAGATTTGGCTCCTGTGGACTTCGCCCGTTTCCCGAAGACAGGGCTCCGGCTCAGCGGTCGCAGTTTTGACACGATGGCGGAAATCCAGCGCGAATCGCAGCAGTTACTTGAAACTTAAAAAAGTAGAACACATTCCAGAAGTTGCAGGAACGCTGGGAGCGCTGTATCGCTGTGCAAGAGGACTATTTTGAAGGTGATCGTGTGTAAACATAGATAAAGAAAATACTTTCTTGATAACCGAGCTTTTCCCGAAAACCAGCTCGTATGTGATTCAAATGTCAGTTAATCTAAATTTATGCCTTAACTTTAACTTTAAAAGTATTAATAATCTTTCAAGCAGACCACTTATTTTTTGTGACTAGTTTAATGTATGTAATGATTCAAAATCAGATCTTGTAAATTGTCACGTTTGCACAAGAACTCGGATTCTACTATCGGATTATCACACAAAAACACCCCAAAACAGCAGTTTTCTTTTATCCTATAATCAAAATGACCGTTGAGCCAATAAGATGTGAGAAAGGAATTGATGGCAAGTGGTTTGAAGTATCTGGTATTATTGACACCCCACAGAATCCCCACCCCTCTCTATTTTTTTATTTTTTTTTACTAACTAATGATCTAGACTAGAGGTCACCAACATGGTGCCCGCAGGCGCCAGGTAGCCCGCAAGGACCACATGAGTAGCCTGCAGGCCTTTTCTAAAAATAGCTGTTTCCTACTTTGTTAAATCATTGTTGATCATGTTAATGATTTCTCATAATTATCAGTGTCTTCACATAGATGAGTATCATTAATTATTAATAATAACATATAATAAAAGGTAAGTTGAGCAAATTTGTTATTTCAGATCAAACTGAAATCTGTGTGTATCAAACTGGTAGCCCTTCACATTAATCGGTACCTAAGAAGTAGCTCTCAGTTGTAAAAAGGTTGGTGACCCCTGATCTAGACCATGCTCCTATTTGTCTCTTGAAAGATACAGCCTCACTTTTGTAAAGGGTTTATTTATAATTATTAGGTCTGTTTCTTTCTTGCCTTTTTTTGTTTTGTTTTGAATTCGGAAATTTGTCTTGGGGAGTGCAGCTTTTTACAGGAAGTGAAGTGTAAAACTCATCATAACTGTTCGGAGTCTGGAGTGTTCAGATGAACAACAGCTTCGTGTTTGTACGATGGCACTTTTCACGCTGAGATGTTTCGGGGTGTTGATGGTTTATTGGTGCTGGTTGGTGTTTGGAAACGGTAAGTTCAAAATAAATATGAACAGTTAATAGACTAGTTTAAAGAGGAGACTTTTACTCATTGTACTGTTTCTGAATCATAATTTCAGAGGAAAATCTGTGCAATAGTGAACTTCTAATACACAGTAGCATTACTGCTGAGCTCCAGTCTGATGTCCTGCTGCCGTGTAACTTTCATCCAACTCTCCTCGGATCGAATAAGACTGCAGATATAGCAGTAGTGTGGACTCAGAGGAACACAACAGCACACAGTCTACTGGAGATCTCTCTACAGGGAGACGTGAGGTCCTGGGATCACAAAGGTGGACGTATCAAGACGTTTCCTAAACTCTCTGAATCAGGAAACTTCTCCATCCTCGTTCAGAAAGTGCAGCTGTATGATCGGAGTCTGTACCGCTGTGAGCTGTTTAATGGGTTCAACTGCAGCATTGCGTATCAGGAGATACAGCTTGGTTTGTGATTACACTTTTAAACACACAAAAATCTGCCCGTACTGTACAAATACCTCGTTTAGACCCATATAAAGACATTATCTTCCACAGGTCTTACAACCTTTTCCCAGCCTTATGAATCCTTCATCGCAGCAGCAGCAGCAGCAGTACTTCTGTGTTTATCCATAACGTGTCTCTGCAGCATGAGCAATAAAGGTGAGTATTTGCCTATAAATAAGTATGCGTGCAAAATCTATCTACTCTGAGTGAAACACGATTTGTCGCAGGTGAAGATGAACCTTGTGGTTGTTTTGCATGTTGCAGGAAATCAGCAGCCACAGCCAGAGAGCAGTCGTGAAAAATGTTACACAGAAGTGTGAGTACATTGTGTTGATCTGTTTTCACACACAGCTGTGTAGGATGTTGACACGTCTTTAAAAGAGAAAAAAAAAAATTCTGAATTAACACACAATCTTCACTCTAGCGTAACTAACTTGGGTTGCCAGTTTCCTACAATACCCACGATTCCATTCAACCACCTGCTGATTAGCACTCGGTTCATCGATGCAGCAGAGCTTCAGTCCCTCGTGCATTTGGGCTTTGATCCCGAGATTATTGTACACTGTTGCAACTGCACCAGAGAAACATTTCTTTATGAAATAAAATATATTATTAATAAATGTTCTGTTTCACCAGGATGTACACTCTCTACAGTACAGAACAGCCATAGCAGGGAGGGGAAATGTCTGCAACTGATCATTCAACGTTTTTGCTGTTTATTGATGTATAAATGCTGTTTCTTTCATCGTTTTTATTTTAGTTTATAGTATAATCTCAGATTATCATCATTCTTAATAAATGATCATTCTTTTTCTGCTCTTACCTTCAAGACCGTCACTCTGTTACTATCTATGTTAATTAGGGGTGTAACATGTAACACATGTTTGTACCGAACTTTTTTTCAGTGCAGGGCTTTTGGTTCGGAGCTCACGTGTACCGAATGCAATCCTTTTTACGTGCGGAACATTGTTAAAATCTCCGTTCCCTCATGAACGTATAAAGTGGCGGACTGCAAGTTTGTTTAGTCTTTACATCGAACTTTGCATTTTTTTTTTTCTTTTATTATTCAACTTAAAAAATATACACAACAATCCCATGAGTATAAAAAAGAAACTAGAGTTAGTGCAGTGTCACTGTGGCTCCTCACTCCGTACCGGAAATACGATTTGTTTTGTGCAGTTTCTGTTTTTTTACGACAATCTCGGATAATGGACTCTTTTGTGTTTTATGTCCAGCTTCAAGAGTTTCTCTTACACGGATAGATATCGAGGGAGTTTTGTTTTTAGAAATGAAGGACGGTAGGAACGAAGACGTTTGTTAAATTCTGCAGAAAATAAGAACGGTTAAGTAGATCCTATCTTTAGAACATTTTATGCTAAATGTAAAACACACACACACTTACATACACATCTGTATTACCCAAATGAAGTCTAACAAATGTAAATTATTTCATTCCATTTTTCCGTTGACTTTAATTTCCGTTTATGTACCGATTTAAACAATATAATAAAAACGTGTATTGCATTAATTAGATTTATTCTATTTGATTTTTAGATTTGATTTTTTTATAAAATATTCAATCATTTTATATATTATTTAACCAAGCATGCATTTTAAATTTAATTGTTTTAGAAATGTAAACTGTTGTTTACGAATTTTAATAATAATACACTGCGTTAATAAAAAACAAGCAATTTTATGTTTTGCATTTTTTTTTCCTCCAAACCGTACAGAAACCCTAATATATACAGTGTGTGTGTGTGTGTGTGTGTGTGTGTGTGTGTATATATATATATATATATAAAGTACACAATATTGAAAAAAAGTATTGATACACCTGACTTTTCCAGTCATGTGTGATTCTTCCCCAAACTGTTACCACAATACTAAAGGCTATATACAATTTACAGTTTATATATAAACTAACGTACCTGTTCTTTTGAACAAAAGAAAATGCACAATGTCTATTGTAGGATTACACAAAAAGTGAGAAAATCTAGGTATATAAATTAAGCAAAGGCAATGGCAGACAGCCAATCAGAAATCATTTCTCGAGAAATTGCTAGCTAATGATATTTAAGGTTACAGTGAAGCCAGTTAGTCCCGCCCACATCTGACAAAAAAACTATACGCACGAGCAGAAGCAATAGTTAAAAAAAAAAAAAAAAAAAAAAAAAAGACGACACTCCTGAGTCATCTAGTTTCGATAAAGTGTGCAGCTTTATTACTCAGATATTCAAAACAGCCAAAGCAGAAGTGGAGAGAGAAAATATGTGACATGCTTGTAGCACCTCTAACGTTAAGGAATTGCGTGAATTGTTTAGCAGAATGATTTCAGTCTTCGCTTAAAAAAAAGATCCTGCTGATTCATAGCTGTGTGATGTGTGTATGTGTAGTTACACAGTGTGATATTGGGTGGCGTATCACGACTGACTCTGCGCTCTGACTCCAGATTTCTAACATCACTGGGAGATACGATGAAAGATTTGAACTGTGAATGTCCATATGATACGTGAAAAAGACCCTTTATTAGAAAGGCGTAAGTCAGTGGTTAAGACATTTAGGCTTCTGATCAGAAGGTTGTGAGTTCAAATCCCTGCACCACCAAGCTGCCACTCCTGGTCCCCTGAGAAAGGCCCTTAACCCCCCAACTGCTCAGTTGTACAAAAAATTAGATCATTGTAAGTTGCGTTGGATAAAGGCATATGCCAAATGCTGTAAATGTAAATGATGTGTGTTCAGAAAGGTAAGATCAATGCAATGCGTTTACTTCGAGACTCTTCTCTGTTCTGGCACCGAGGTGGTGGAATGAACTTCCGCCTTGATGTCCACAGAGTCACTGGCTATCTTCAAGCGACGGTTGAAGACCCACCTTTTCACGAAACACTTAAACTCTAGCACTCTCTCCGGTTTGTTTTGTCTTTGTTTATCTTTTTTTTTTTTTTTATCCTTTTAACAGAGTTGTAGGCTGATGGTATATTGTTATATTATATTATATATGAAGTTAGTGCCGTAAATGTAAATGCAATGCTGTTGAGAGTCAGAGGTCCACAGTCAGATGATGCGAGATGCAATCATCTTCCGTTTCCTCCCATGAGCAAACTTGCAAATACATATTTTTTCAAACTGCATTCTGCATGGGAGCATCATCAAAGTTGTGTAGCCAAATCAGAAGACCCGAAAAGCTAGAGATTAAATACTGAATACAGCATTGTGCTCATCTTTTGCGGGACTTTTAGCCAAATACAAAATGTTTAATTCTAGTGGAAAAGCCCTCCTCCTTTCTAAACTTCTGCCTCCTTTGATCTTTATTTTTGGGATATCTAATGGGTTTGTTTATACAGGGTATGTTTCTCATGTCTGTTACTTTAAAATCATGCTAGAATGGAACATTTATAACAATTCAAGATGGAGCGTATGTTTAATTAATGTATGAAAAGATGCAAAATCGAATCTTATACATCTTCAGATTTGCAAGCAAACTCTGCCTTTTAAATAGGAAATATGCTGTTTTAAAATCTCTGACTATTAATAGACATTCACTGGAAGCTCAGCCTCCTTCTTCTGCTTTATAACATTATACAAAAATGTTTATTCATATTTAGACAATGCTCTTATTTCTTGTTTGAAAGATGCATCCTCTCTTGCCTAACAGTTCTGTAATGGGTTAGTGAGTACCAAGCATTATTATTATTTTTATTTATTGTCTTATGTTTTGTTCCTTTTTTTAAACACACCTTTACATTTGCGGCATTTAGCAGACGCCCTTATTCAGAGTGACGTACAAAAGTGCTTTGAGTCTCTAGTAATGAATAAATCTACACTGGTACGCCAGATTACAAACTTAATATAAATATAACCCTAGAATTCTTCAAACTTGGAAAGTCCTAATTTAAGTGTTTCAGGAAGAGGTAGGTCTTCAGTCGTCGCTTGAAGACCTAGTCGTCATTCACACACCATTTGTGTAAATTTAGAAATTTGTCTTGGGGAGTGCGGCTTTTTACAGGAAGTGAAGTGTAAAACTGTCATCATAACTGTTCGGAGTCTGGAGTGTTCAGAGGAACCGCTGCTTCGTGTTTGTACGATGGCACTTTTCACGCTGAGATGTTTCGGGGTGTTGATGGTTTATTGGTGCTGGTTGGTGTTTGGAAACGGTACGTTCAAAATAAATATGAACAGTTAATAGACTAGTTTAAAGAAGAGAATTTTACTCATTGTACTGTTTCTGAATCATAATTTCAGAGGAAATTCTGTGCAATAGTGAACTTCTAATACACAGTAACATTACTGCTGAGCTCCAGTCTGATGTCCTGCTGCCGTGTAACTTTCATCCAACTCTCCTCGGATCGAATAAGACTGCAGATATAGCAGTAGTGTGGACTCAGAGGAACACAACAACACACATTCTACTGGAGATCTCTCTACAGGGAGACGTGAGGTCCTGGGATCACAAAGGTGAACGTATCAAGACGTTTCCTAAACTCTCTGAATCAGGAAACTTCTCCATCCTCGTTCAGAAAGTGCAGCTGTATGATCTGAGTCTGTACCGCTGTGAGCTGTTTAATGGGTTCAACTGCAGCATTGCGTATCAGGAGATACAGCTTGGTTTGTGATTACACTTTTAAACACACACACCTCCTGCTAAGAAAAATCTGCCCGTACTGTACAAATACCCCGATTAGACCCATATAAAGACATTCTTCTCTTCCACAGGTCTTACAACCTTTTCTCAACCTCATGAATCCTTCATCGCAGCAGCAGCAATTGCAGCAGTACTTCTGTGTTTATCCATAACGTGTCTCTGCAGCACGAGCGATAAACGTGAGTCTTTGCATACTTTATATATAAATATACATGCTGCTAAATCAGACAGGCAGACAGACAGACAGACAGACGGGCGGACGGACGGATGAACCTTGTGGTTGTTTTGCATGTTGCAGGAAATCAGCAGGCAGAGAGCAGTCATGAAAACTGTTACACAGAAGTGTGAGTACATTGTGTTAGTTTTCACACACAGCTGTGTAGGATGTAGACACGTCTTTAAAATGAAAATCCCCCCCGAGTGATGCTAATCTTTAGAATTAGCACATAACACATCACTCTAGACTACTAGATTTATTGCCTGATATGTTTGTTACCTTTGGTTACCAGTTTCCTACATTACCCATAATTCCATTTGACTAGCCACTGATTAGCACGCAGTTCTTCAATGCAGCAGTGCTCTAGTCCCTCTTGCTCCTCATGAAACGCTGAGATCATTCATATTTTTTTCTTATTAAACTCTGTTGTAACTGCACTAGAAAAAGCTTTTTTTTTTTTTAATGAAATAGTAAGAAATAAAATATATTTTCTGTTTCTCCAGGATGTACACACTCCACAGTACAGAACAGCCATAGCAGGAATGGGGAAATGTCACTAACTAATCATTTACTGTTTTTGCTGTTTATTGATGAATGAATGCTGCTTCTTTGTTTACTTTATTCTTCCTAACAAGCTGGGATAGGTGAAGAAAAGAATCTCACTGTGCAGTAAGGTATATGTGACAAATGAAGGCTATTCTATAATATTTCTGATAATAAGAGACGTCCACTGGAAAATCTGCACCATTCTGGTATATTTTAATACTATGCAAATGCCTGTATTAGATTATTTTGCTCATATTTTGTTGCTTTTTTTATTTTATTTTATTTATTTTTTTAATAAACGTTTCTATGAATTAACAACTGTATTTTGGGATGTGCAGCTTTTTAAAGGAAGTAAAGAGTAGAAATCTCTGGCTGGTTGGAGTCTGGTGTATTTAGATGGGCCGCAGTACTTTTCTCAGTATTGCTTGAATTATAAATCATGTGACTTGATCTTAAGGTGAATGATTTTATTCGTAATTGTGAATTACTAATGTGTGGAGTCTTAATACATGGAACCTTGAAAAATGCATTTTGCTGATTTATACCTTAGTGGTTAAGATGCAGCGCGCTCACATCTGCGGCCCGGGTTTGATCCCCGGTCAGGGAACCAACCCAAGCCGTTTGGGCTGCACAAGCCAGTGCGCTCTTAGTGCCGGTCCCAAACCCGGATAAATGGGTAGGGTTGCGTTAGGAAGGGCATCCAGCGTAAAAACATGTGCCAAATCGAACATGCGGGTCATAAATACGGATGATCCGCTGTGGCGACCCCTAATGGGAGAAGCCAAAAGAAAGTTAAGTGTGTGTAGCCATGGCTGAAGTGTGAGAAAAAAGTCATGAGAAATGAACAATAAGTGCAGGAGCTAGCGAGGTAAAGTTGCTGCCTTGTAGTGGTGGCTTTTACTTATAAATCATCCTGATGTAACAGACAATAAGCTTCATTACACTTACGTCGTTCAATGGCTGCCAGCAGTGGAAGCTTGGTGGTGCAGAGATTTGAACTCATGACCTTGTGATCAGAAGTCCAGTTTTCAATCAATGGTGTAGTTTTTTTATTTCCTTCATTCCTGACACCATATTTACAATTGCATTGACAAAAATCTAAAAAGGCAGTCATTGCCTCAGTTAAACAATTTTTTTTTTTTACTTCAACCCTATGCAATGTTAATCATTTTTTCTTTGTCCTATAAGAATTAAAATGTGCAACCTTTCTGAAAATTGATTTTCTGTTATTTTTTAGCTCATCCAAAAAATTGCTTTGCCAGCAAAGTTTTAAAGTGATGTAATCTATGTCCTAATAAACCAGTATGCAAATATGAGGTCTGGCAAATGTCATAAACGTAAATGTTTCCTTTAAATTTTTTAATGGGTTCCTCGTGTGAGTGGTACCTCAGTGGAAAAGATGCCAGACTCCTGATCAAAAGGACATGGGTTCAAATCCCAGCAAGGATGAGCTCTTGCCACTGCTGGGCCCTTGAGCAAGGCCTTTAACCCTCAATTGCTCAGCTGTATAACTGTAAGTTGCTCTGGATAATACCATAAATATAAATATGTTACTCAGGATAAGTTCTTTATTAATGCACCACAGTAATAGTTATTATCTAATAGATTGTTTTACACTGTGCTGTAAATCAGCCATCGCTCATGGTGTAATCTCTCTGATTTTATTTTATAAATGAAATCTTATTTCATACAGTCTCAGATTCTATGTTTGTAATTGTCTTCTTTTATCCCTTAATAGAAATGTTAGCTGAGCCAATAAAACACGTTATCTGGAATGACTGACAGGTCTAGTGTTTGTTCCGCCCCCTTCTTATATAATACTAGAAAAATGTGTTTTATTTTTTTTAGCCAGATAATAAATGGCTTTTTATATATATATATATATATATATATATATATATATATTATAGCTAGCCATAGCAGGGAGGGTAAATGTCTATAACTGATCATTCACTGTTTTTGCTGTTTACTAATACATACATGTTGTTTCTTTATTTGTTTTTATTACAGTTTATGGTTAATATAAAATAATTTTTAATAAATCATTTTTAATGTACGTTTTTCTGGTCTTAGATACAAGAGATCACTCAGTAACTGTTACTACTCTGTCGTGCTGCACAATACTGAAGAAAATGCAGTCAAACCCTTTTTCCCCCCTTTCCTACACTCTGTACATTCCGTAAAAACAAAATGGTTCTTGAGGAAGTTACACTTGGGTAATGACCTCATCGAAACAGTGAACAATGTGGGCGACTTGGGGTACAGAATTCTGCCTCATTCTCCCCTACTCCCCCGACCTCACACCCAGTGACTTCTTCCTCTTTCATCACTTCAAGAAACCACTTCGTGGCAAGATGAGGTGATTACCAATGTGGAACTTTTCCTCAAGAGCCAAAAAGAAGGTTTCTTTAAAGACTGCTTCCACCAGCTCATCCATCGTTTGGAGAAATGTGTTGCCTTAGGTGAAGGATATGTGGAGAAAGGACTAACTCACGACCAACTTTCGTTTTCATTACATTCTTTTTTTCTTAGTGACAATAGCAATTTTATGAGCGCCCCCCGTACATGTTTCATGTTCTTTTGAGCAAAAGAAAGTGAATAGTCTTTATAGTTGTTATCAAAATAACCAAAAACACACATACATATAGATATATATGCAAAATGCAGTGGCAGACAGCCAATCAAGAATAATTCCATAAAAATGTTTGTCAATGATCATTTCGGTTACAGTCAAGCCAGTTGGTCCCACAATTGCTGACAAATAAAAAACAAAGTATAAGCACAAGTATAGATTTAGATTTCTACAGACTTTCCCACCAGCTTTTATCGCATGCGATGTAGATCATTTGCATGTGTGAACGTTTAAAATGTCTTCAAAATAGCCAAAGCGGAAGTGAAGAGAGAAACGTCACATGCTTGTATGAACTCAGATGTTGAATCCATGCTAGAACTCTGGGGAATGTAAATTATCCATGTTAAAATATTAAACCATTACAAATTTAGTCCCAAAATTTATTGTATCATTTTTCTGATCTGCTCATTTTAGGACCATGCTTACCAATGTGTTGAAAGTATCTTATTTCTTGTACATGAAAAATAAAAACTATAATAATAATAGGTCATAAAATAATAAAAAACCAAAACAAACAAACAAAAATGGTCACATTTCAGTGTGTCCTGCTATATATGGTTGAAATGACAATAAAAGCTTCTTTACTTAACCTGACAATCCACCACCCATGTAATAAATTCTGCACCGTACCACTCTTCCTGCGATCTTCTAGGAATCCTCGACTGATACCATCATTTCTCAGGGTAAAAGGAAGCCATGGATCAAGGCTCTTCTCTGTTCTGGTACTCAGGCAGTGCCTTTAAAATGATTCAAACTATATAATGAAATAATTACATTAGCTCTTTTTAATGATAAAACTCTGTTGTCTGTATGCTTTTCTTACTGTACTACTTCCCCTACAGATTCTTTTTGTACTTAAAGTCTATGACCTAGTGAACCAGATTAAGGGGGTATTTATTAGAGATTTCATAGCACTACAGAGTCTGACTTGATCAACACCAACTAATAGTACTCTAAAAAATTCCTAGTGCTAGGCACAGTTTTATGCTGTTTCCAGCTTTTTTTTAGTTCTTGGTGTGCAACTGTATAAAAGGTGTAGACATTTCAATTGCTCTAAGTTGTGAGAAAAAGCCAAGTAACTTCCTTTTCCTGCTACATTTCCTCTCTATGGGCAGTCATATTGATTTTTGACACCTTGTATTCAGTTTTTCGTTATACAGTTTGTTCATTTCTCTATTGGATTAAATTTATCACTGTAGAGATCCTGTAGATTAAATGGCATGACTGTGCGGTTGATCATTATATGATGACCCACTTATTGCATGGTTGTTTCGCTGGAAACTATTTGTGTTATTTGGTTATCTGCACCATTTGACATTTGGATGGTTCTCACCCCCACGCATGCTCTGGGCTTATGATAACATCTGCATCACCTATGACTCGTGCTGACAGCTTGATTTGTTTCTGACTTGTGTTGTGCTCTTGCATTGACCTTGCACATTTATGCAATTAAACAACAGCCTAATGAGGTGGCAGCAGAACACTGCAGAAACTCCTGCAGAAACAGATCATGGTTCAGCTGATGTTCTCTGGGCAATGTGAAGGTCAGACCAAATGACTTTGGCCACAAGTTTGGTTTCAGAAACTGTTGATTATCTGAGGTTCACATGCACAACAGTGTCAATAGTTTAGACAGGATGGAGCACAAACCAAAAATATCCAGCAAGTGTTTGGCTTGGGTACAACACCAGAACAACATGCTGTGAAACATTTTTAACAACAGATCTGTGACATTACATGGAATTAATAAATATAAAGGGTAAAAAAAAAATTATAGGATATAAATGTAAAATATCAATATAAAATGTCATATTGATCGATTTTTAGGTGGAACTCAGATTATTTATTATCTATTTAAATCATTTATGTGCCTAAAATATGATTCATATTTCATATTTAAGTTATGCTACATCAAATCTCAGAAACTGAAATATTTAAGATATTAAACTTAAAATATTTAAGTTTGGCTATATGAACGATTGTGTGGCTCTTTTTTATTATTCACAACAGTGTGTTTTGTTACTTTATACCATGTGTTTTTCTGGGAAATACCTCTGTACTTTTTTTTTTTTTTTTTTTAAAAGAGGTGTGAGTTTTCAAGTATCTCGCAACTGGCACTTCAGGTCTGTGTTTTTTTTTTTTAGTTTTGTAGCCATTTCAGGAAGTGATGTTGAATTGATGTCTCATCGTCACTGCTCTGAAAGTCTCTGCTCTGAAAGTCACATTACCACAAGCTGCAGTTTCATGATTGTACGATGGAGCTGCGTTTTAACATGATGTGTTTCAGTGTGTGGATGCCTTGGTGCTGTTTGATGTATGTCCAGGGTGAGTTACACTATGATTAGAAGGGAAAATACATGAATGTGCACTCTTTTCCACTGTTGTAGCTGCTAGTGGATTTGATGTTTGTTTGACAGCATGTTGATTTTTAATTACAGGAGAAAATCTGTGCAATAGTGAACTTCTAATACCCAGTAACATTACTGCTGAGCTCCAGTCTGACGTCCTGCTGCCATGTAACTTTCATCCAACTCTCCTCGGATCGAATAAGACTGCAGATATAGCAGTAGTGTGGACTCAGAGGAACACAACAGCACACAATCTACTGGAGATCTCTCTACAGGGAGAAGTGAGGTCCTGGGATTACAAAGGTGGACGTATCAAGACGTTTCCTAAACTCTCTGGATCAGGAAACTTCTCCATCCTCGTTCAGAAAGTGCAGCTGTATGATCGGAGTCTGTACCGCTGTGAGCTGTTTAATGGGTCCAACTGCAGCATTGCGTATCAGGAGATACAGCTTGGTTAGTAATTCAACTTTTAGACATACACAAGTCATTATAAATTTTTTATACCACCGTGCTTCATTCTGACCGGTTGTTGAGATGTTCTTTAACAGCACGCTTCTAACAGGTTCAAAGATAAAGGTTTTTTAGACTTGTCACACGTACATTAAAGCTCTTTATCCCAGTATGAGGAGGCAGCGCGCAGGGTCAGCCATGATACACCACCCCTAGAGCACAAAGGTTTAAGGGACTTGCTCAAGTTCCCAAGAGTGGCAGATTGGCAGATTTAAACTCCTGACCTGCCAAGTAACCACTGAGCTACCACTTCCCTCTTCTCCCAAATGCATTATCAATTCTATAGTAATATGTTACACTGAGACTTCTATGGTAGGAATGCTAAAAAAAAAATATATAAAAATAAATTTTAAATTAAGAAACATTTGTAATTGTTGGAAAAGAGAAATAAAATAAAACAGAATTTTTAAACAGAATTACAGCACACTGGATTGTCTTGACTCTCATGATGACAGATTTGTAGTTTGTTATTTTGCTGACTGTATTATCTTCCACAGATCTTGCTGCTGGTTTACATCAGGTGATGATTATCACTGGAGCTTCAACAGGAGCAGTTCTTCTGTTCTTAATTACAGCATGTGTCTTCTACTTAGGCAAAAAACGTAAGTATTATATATGGATGCTTTATTACGTGACTCTTTGACAATGTTGTTTATAATGACAGATGTTGATAAGGATTTATTACACGTTCAGCTAAACAGAAAAAAATGGATGTTGCAGGAAAGCAACCACACCCAGAGAGCACTGGCGGTAAGTGTTTTTCAAAGGTGTGAATTCTCACAAGTTGTAAAGCAGTGAGAACTGCTGTAGCTTTATTTGAAATAATCACTAATACTAGATTATAGTTCTAATCAAATAAAATGGCGGTCTCTATTGTTTAGGGTCTGTAGAGTATCCATTTGATAACCCAATCTATGACATATACAGAGTACAGCCTGGCCCTGAGACGGATGGTAAATATCTCCACTCGAGACACGTATTGTTTTATTATTTCGCAAAAATCAAATATCTGCATTCCATTTTTAACATCAGTTACTAAGTTTGATCGTAAATGAACTCTGTTTCCCATGACTTTAGAAGCTCTTGTGGGTGAAAACCCAATCTATGAGAATTAGAAGAGAGGAGACAACATGAGATGATACCCGTACCTTCATCAGGTGGGGAGAATAATTTATATCTAAGAAAAAAAAATTTCTGTTGAGTTAAATTGTGTGACCAACATAAAAAAAAAATATGAAAAAATCAATTACAAGTTTATACCACAAAATTGTAATATGACAAAAATAAATTTGAAATATTCTATGATATATGTCAAATAGGTTGTCTGAAAGGATGTTATAGTTTAGACAGTTTTGAACATGAGATAATGAAACATACTTACATTTATATTTACATTTACACTCATTCATTTGACAAGTGCTTTTGTCCAAAGCGACTTGCAATAGAGGAAACAAGAAGTGATTTTTCATAAGACGGCATACAAGGTTTCAGTCATTGTTCAAAATATAAAAAAATGCTAGGACAATAAGGGTTCAAGGAAAGAATCTGTTAAATGTTCACAGAAAAGATGACTTTTCAGTTGTTTCTTGAAGATTCTGAGGGATTCCCATGATATATTTTTTTTTACAATATCTCTTACAATGCTTGTCCCTTACGAGGGAAATATCAAGGCCCGTGACATCGGAGTGACGTGGGGCCGCCTTCCCGTGGGCTCACCACCTGCAGGAGGGACCGTAAGGGACGGTGCTGTGAGGATTGGGCAGCAGTCGAAGGCGGGGGTCTGCTTAGACTGCTGCCCCCGCGACCCGAATTACGGAAAAAGCGGGAGAAAATGAATGAATGAATGAATCTCTTACAATATCTCTACACAACTCCCCTTTAGCCAATGCTCGTAAACTCGGGGGAACTATGGACAATCATCTGTCCTTTTCCTCTCATGTTGCTCATATGACACGTTCTTGTTGGCTTCTTCTCTACAACATCAGAAGGATTTGACTATTTTTTATCCACACAGGCTGCTCAGGTGCTTGTTCAGTCTGGACTACTGCAACTCTCTGCTGGCAGGTCTCCCTCTGAATGTTATTCGTCCTATGCATATGAGCCAAATGCAGCTTTGCGATCTGCCTGAATTCTCCCACACCACCCCACTGGCCCCTGAAAGCTACACGCAACAGATTCAAAACACTGGTGCTTGAACTGATGCTTGAGCCAAAAATCGACCAGCACTTTCTTACCTCAAAGGTCTAATCAACCCTCGCTGGACCACGCTTCCTCACACTCACGCTATTGCTTGATTGGTCCCACGTTCTCTCAGGGTAAGAGATATACATACATCTAGACTCTTCTTTGTTCTTACACGGAGGTGGTGTAATGAACTTCCCCTGAATGTCTGAACAGTTGACTCACTGCCAATCTTCAAATGACGGGTGACGAACTACCTCTTCCGAAACACTTGAAGTGGCACTTATTTTCACTGTTTGTTGTATGTATTTTATGTAAAAACAGTGTGCTATAATTCCTCCTAACAGGGTTTAGCCTGATGGTATCAAGTTTGCAACGTGGTGATCCAGTGTTAATTTATTCATTGATCGAGTCTCAATGCACTTTTGTACTGCTAAACGGCGTAAATGTAAATGGATTTGGCTGTCCGGATGGAGTTAGGTAGGCCATTCTACCAACAAGGGAAAAAAACATGCTTTTGAGTGATTTTGTGCCTCTCTGCGATAGAGCCACGATTCACTGCTCATTTACCAACCACTGGTTTCTGAACAAGATGTAGACGCATTTGAGAAAGAGAAGGTAGGAGGGTGTGGAGCTTGTGGTTGTTCTGTAGGCAAGCATCAATGTCTTGAACTGTATGCAAGACACAAGGAAGCAAGTACAAACAGATGAGAAGTAGTGTGACTCTTGGGCTTATTGAAAACAAGATGTGCTGCTACATTCGAAATTCAAGCCAAGTCAAGTTTATTTCTATAGCGCTTTTCACAACAGGCATTGTCTCAAAGCAGCTTTACAGAAATCAACACTCAAGGTGAATGGTGTGCATTTATTCCTGATGAGCAAGCCATGGCGACTGTGGCAAGGAAAAACTCCCTTAGATGTAATGAGGAAGAAACCTTGAGAGGAACCAGATTTAAAAGGGGAACCCATCCTCATTTGGGTGACATCAAGAGTTTGATCATAAATCTTTCAACAATACAGAACACTGGAGAGTGAGAACTAACATGAGTACTGGAGTATAAGATTATAAGTAATGTTCTTTCTACAGTCTTATACAGTCATTATGGTTATAAAACTAGGAGCTACTAAGCTCAACATTTGTGGTCATCACAGATCCAGCATCAGCTTCTCCATGCCAGAGCCTTTAAACACTCCAGGAGGTCCAATGTCAAAACTCCACACATGTAGTGGGATCCAATTGGCACTGGTACATCTCTAGATGGTTCGGGATGTTTGCGAGTACGGCATCTTCTTCTTCAAAGGTCTATAATCTTCACGAGGTGGGACGTGACTGGAGCTGGCCAAACCTCAGGATGCCTCAGGATGGGGAGAGAAAGAGAAGCAGTGGAGAGAAATTAGCGTAGCTGCTGTTCATGATATTAATACCACAAGTTGATAATGTGCATGTGATCAGATGTTCTGGAGCACAAGGTTATGATGTGAGACGTATGTTATGTGTAGGCTTTGCTAAAAAGATATGTTTTTAATCTGCACTTAAACTGGGAGAGTGTCTGAGCCCCGAACACTGTCAGGAAGACTATTCCAGAGTTTAGGAGCTAAATGTGAGAATGATCTACCACCTTTAGTGGACTTTGCTATTCTAGGAACTACTAGAAGCCCAGAGTTTTGAGATCTCAGGGAGCGTGACGGAGTGTAGCGTGTTAAAAGACTGGAGAGATACATGGGAGCCAAACCATTTAGTGCTTTATAAGTTTGTTAAGGTCTGAATACATATTTTGGAGATCCAGGCTATTAATGGCAAGGGCCAGGATAAGAAGTTGTTCTTCCTGGGTTCAATCATTATTTAAAAAACTTTTTTTTTTTTTTTTTTTTTTTTATTTATAAGTAAAGCTTTGTTTTGTTTTGTTTTTTTTATACCAGAAACTATGATTTTTTTATGACCAAGATTATTAATTTAAGATTAAACATGGCATATACTATAAAAAATGTTTGGCTTACTTTTTCTCTTCAGATACTGAAACTATTAAAATGTCCCTGTGTGTTTCATGTCTATTGAACTCTTTATTTGCTTTTGTAGCATGCTCCTTGTCATGGGTCAAGTCTAACCCTGCGCTCTATGTGGATTGCTCAAGTAACTGGATTTTACTGTTGATTTGACGTGATCTAGGCTTGTTTGGCTCTTTGAAGCTCATCCTGGAGCTTGCTGTCATAACAGCAGGTCTATAAGCTCAAACCTGCTCAGAAACAAGCTTATCATGTAATCAGGATCAGACCATGACATTATAAGCGGAGGTGATATAGGAAGTCTGTTGCAGCCATGTCCTCTCCATTCTTTTGAGAAAAAGCGGTTGCAGAAGGTAAAACAATAATAATATGAAGAGCTTGCTGAATTTTACATGTAATTTGTGTTATAAGGAGCAGATCCTTTTGAAAAAAATATTTTTTTTGTGAAAATCATTTAACTTATTAATTTGTTATATTAAAAGTTTGACTCATTAAATACAGCATAAAAAAAATTTGTTTTGTAAAATGTTCTTGTATTTATTTCTGTAAAGCTGCTTTGGGACAATGCTCATTGTTAAAAGAACCATACAAATTTAATTGAATTGAATATTTCATGTTCAATTATTCCTAAATTCTATTCGGTCCAACGGTGTCTCTGAAGTAAAAAAAAAAAAAATATATATATATATATATATATATATATAAACACGATAAACATCAAAAATTAAAACTTGTTGAATTGTAAAACTCAAAATAATAATAAGTATGCAAGAAAATGTGTGACTAAAAAGTCAAAGTCAAATTTACGGCACTCAAATATTTACATAGTTATTGAGTTATTGATTTAATTGCATTGTGTATGCTTTTTTTTCTACATTCCATTATTTATTCAGTAATTATTATTACTTCATTATTGCAAATCATTTACAAACAGTTTTCAATGTGTAAGTAACTCTGTCAGTGCCACAAGCCCCAGGGCCTGTTCATGGTGCAGACACTGTTATTTTTCACTTTGAGCAGCAGGTAAGGTTTTGCCATACCCGCTGAGTAAGACAAGTGTGAGCGTTTGCTAATGTAGCTTTGCTGATCTCTAAGTTTAAACTCTGTGCTTTAATGTGTAATACAGCAGTCATTCGTTTACTTTTGATCACATTGTTATTTATATATTTGTTTAGAGTGTTAATTATATTATTATGGTATGGCTTGTTTTTCTTAAGCATCATTTACAGCAGATTAGACCCTTATCCAGAGCAACTTACTATTATCTCATTCATACACTGAGCAGGTTAAGGGCCTTGTTCAAGGGCCCAGAACTTTCCAACTCCAGTTGATTGATTACAAGTTTTTATTCAAACTTTAAAAGCTGATGGTTTAACTTCAAACCTTAAAAAAATGTGTAAAAGGGGACAAATATTGCAAGATAATTTTGAATCCTCGACAAAAACTAACAAAGAAATACTGCAAGAGATTTTGCCCAGCAAGCCTGAGAAACTGTCTGCACCAGTTGGTGCAAAAGGTGTGACAACTGATGTTGAAGGTGTGACAATTTTTTGTAAGTGTGAATTTGAGACTTCTTTGACCTAATTTCTGCTTTTCTTCTGTTCACATGTCTCCATAAAATGTGTAAAATACTGACAGAGTTTGTTTCACTATTTAAAAAAAAAACCCCAGCAAAACAAATAAATAATATGCCAGGCTGCATAATATGTGAAACAATAAAAAACATGGAAGCCAAAAGATAGACACAAAC
>JAAIIK010000041.1:4568972-4590424 GCA_014706435.1 Silurus glanis | reverse complement strand
ACACACACACACACACACACACACACACACACACACACACACACACAGTATTTATATTCATTTTAATAACTCTTGCCACTCCCTGTCTTGTCTGAGATATGACTAGAAAATATTCTGACCATCCTAGGGCACAATCACAGACTAGCAAACCCATTCACCAAGTTTCTCATTGTTCTAGCAAACCCACTCACATTCATTCTCATTGTTGATCATAGATGTTGGCGCCCATTTTCTGTAACACTCACACCATTTCTAATTCTTGCACACATATTCAGCATGTGGTTTAGGTGCCAGATTCAGCAGCATGTGGTTTCAGTGCCACGTGTTTATCACTCAGATCACAGATGTCCCTCTCGCTTTCTCTCTCTGTCTGTAGGTGGCCCTAAAAAGCCTGGTGTATTTTTAGCTGATTGATGTCTTGTTCCCACTAAAAATTTGAACACTCCTTAGCACAGTCAGATAAGATTCAGTGTCCCTTGAAATCACCTTATAAACAACAGGATGGATCATGAAAATGTTCTTGATTTTAATGACAATTGAACAACATGAACATTCTAATAAATTATTTTACATCAGGAAATTTTGAGTCCCTGAGCATCCAGGTTGATGATATGTGGCATGATCTCCCTGTCTCATGTTTGAGTGATATAATGCCTTCCTCTACATTCCTGTAACCTCTTTATACTTGATATTGTTGTTAGATTTTGGCAAGAGTGCAGTTTTAGAAATGCAGATGTTACACATAAGAGGAAGTAATTGTTTGTTATGTCTTATGAGTCTTTTCACATAAAGGAAGTGGATCATAGATTCTTAGCAGGTCATGAGGTCAAGTCGATTCAAATTGCAAGGCTATGCAAATATAGTCACGAATGCATAATGCGTGTTCACATGTTCACAAATGTATGTGGAATGTTAACAATGTATAACTTACAAACATGAGGACTTATAAAGCACTCAACACACAGACACACATACACCCTCACATATTATGACACCCAAATCTGATACATAAGAACATTTAGACTTGGTTTATTGTTCTCAACAAAACATATAACGAAGAACAATGATTGAATTAATAACCATTGAATAAAATTGTATCAAGCTGAATAATCTTTGCACCAAAAAAAGCATTTATCCTATTGTAAGGAAATTGCGAATTCTAATCCCAGTCATGCCACTTCTATCCATCATCAAGAGCCAAAGGAGCAAAACTGGCCAGTCTCTTGAGTAAAAGAATGAATAATGTCTCTCACATGTCTATCACAGAGACATTAGCCAGTTGTGGACATCAGTGAAATAATGTATGTGGAGGAAGGTAGATAGCACTTTCATCCAGTGTTTCATTGCAGTTTTCTAATGGATGACTTTGAGAGAGTGCATGTGTCAGCCTTCACCCTCCCTGGTTAATAGTGGTTGTACAGTAGGGGAGAACTAGCTGGTGGGTGAACGTTGGCAGGTGTCTAAATTGAAATTTGAAAAGGAATGCAAATGAAGAGCAGAACATCTACTCAAGGTAAAAAGAAGTATTATACATACTTATAATCTTACTGCTTGACAGGTGATAAACAGAGAGGAGAAGGATGTAAAAAAAGAAGATGAAGAGGAAGAAGAAGAAGAAGATGAGGAAGAAGATGATGAGGAAGAAGAAGATGATGAAGAAGATGAAGAAGAAGAAGAAGAAGAAGGTAAAGTGCCATTAACTTCAGCTGGACTGGAGAATAAACCTGAAAAAGCACAAGGTAAATGACAGTCAGATTAAATTCATTAATTTCAATCATCTAATAATCATTAGCTAAATATGCGTTTCTTTTAAGAATTTAAAGAAGAGTCAACACTGGTCAGTAAACAGCATAGACGCTCTGAATCTTTGACCATCTTGTCTTCTCAAATACATCCTAATGCAGACCCCAGACCTGAATCTCCTTTAGGCAGTGGTGAGTTTAAAAATCTCAATTATTTAAATGTTTTTCCATCAATTTTTTCTTGATTTCTATTTACCTTGCTTCTGGGTCATTGAAGAATATTCTGGATTCTCTGGATATTCTGGATACTCAATATCACAGGATGTTATGTCATCAGTATCCAGTCAGCACGTGACATCTGTCGCCATGACTACAAGACAGCGTCCACTGACAGCTACGAGCAGAGCAAGAGATTTGGCAGTGCAGAAGTCGATATTACAGCTCACTGCAGGTGACCTCGGCTAAACACAGCTGCAAATTACTCAAACTTACTCAAACATTCCCAGGTTTCATCACTATTTAACCAAATGTCAGCTGCATCTTTGCATCTCAAAATCTAGAAATGTCACATTTTTGTTTTCTTTGGCAGAGACCCAGAAAATACAGTCATCAAACAATAGCCAAACCATGTCTATGGTTTTGAAGGAAGCACCCCAGGAATCGAAAGCTGCTGAAGGTTGCCCATTTAACCCTACATCTCCGAGGCCTTGGAGGATACAACGTAACCCACGCACCATTCTTACTAAACTCATACCACCACCACCACAATTTAGACATTCACCTATTGAGATCTCCACACCAGAGCCAAACACAGACTCCTCCCCTGAATCTGGTAAGTGAAACAAACTTGTAAGTATACAAATCCTAGTCACTTTCAGTTTTCCCTACAGGCATACTGGTCATTCTTCTGATTATTTTTTATTTTAGTGATCTGTATTAGTATGTATGGTTTTCTTCATCAGCCAAGGTCCAGAAATTAAGGACACCAGAGAACCATAACTCTACAACTAACTCACAGTTTCATCATTTGCCCTCTGAAAAAGTCTCATCAAAGGCAATAGAAAAGTCCTCATTTGAGAATGGTGAGTGCGATGTCCACATTCAAGTTTCTCTTAATCAACTTTTCCAACAGTTTCACCATATCTCACCCTATGAACCTCCTACTGATTCAGAAATTGCTTCCGAGACCAAGGAAGTGACATCAATGGTCAGCAGTCTGGAAACTACAGGAAAGCAAAATCTATTGGTCAATACAGACATCATGACAACTCCAAAAATCAAGCAATTAACCAATCAAAATGCTGATCTGCCTTTCAGCCAATTGGCTTTAGATACAGCTATGTCTGCAAAGAACCATCATGTGGCTCCTTTAGCTATATTGAAAAATAGCAGCACCACAATCAAATCCTCAGAATCTACTTTTAGAACTGGTAAGTTTTTGTTTGTGGTGCACTTGTGTATATACATTTAATAAACCAGTGTTTACAAGATTCTGAAAGCAGCATTACTTTATATTTTCTCTCTCATTGTCAGAGCGTTTACTCTCCTCACAAGTGCGCCAGTCAAAGGTCAATATTCAGTCAAGCTTGGGATCCATGGCAGAACCCCAGCAACCAGTTAACATTATAAACATACCTCAAAGCCCCAAATCTGCCAGATCAACAATCCAATGTCCTGCTCCATTTAAACCATCATGTACACTCAAGGCAAATGAATCTCCATTTAAAGCTGATGCCAAAGCTTCAGAAACCAGTGCATCTGTGTACAACCACCATGTGGCTTCATTTTCTCTGACCTCTCCAATATCTGCTTGTTCCTCAGAGCTCTCAGAGCCACCCCTCAGAGGTGGGTAATAAAACATTTTTGTTTCTTTCATTTTTAGCACTCATTAGCTATCATTATTTGGTATTTGTTTTTTTTTTTCCCCAAACAGACCATTCTCAAGCAACCAGTTCAAATCCAAATGCAAAGGCACTTACTACACCAATAACACACCTACCTGCGAGTAGTGCAGCTGTTCCTCTGAGCCCTAAAACTCTGAGGCCAACCAGTCAAAGCCCTGCACCATTCAAGTCTCCATCTGTACCAAGTCCAGTAATTAGATCACACCAAAGAATTGGTAACTATATTTGTAACTATAAACAAATAAAAAGTACAATGACTTCTTTACTAATAAATAAAAAATTATAATTGTTGGCAATTTGTAGTGGTGAACAAGTGCAAGAAGAAGAAAACACTTCTTGACACTGAAAAATATGCATTTTCATACCACCCTGCCACTATTTTACATTTACTTTTATGACATTTGGCAGAGGCTCTTATCCAGAGCAACTTACAATTATTTCATTTACACAGCTGAGCAGTTGAGGGTTAAGGGCCTTGCTCAAGGGACCAGCAGAGCCTGCTTGGTGGACCTGGGATTTGAACTCATGATCTTTTGATCAGAAGTCTAATATCCTAATCACTGAGCTACCACTAAAATGATTTTGTGATAATAGCATGTCAACTGTATTTTATTCCTTGTTCAATAGCATTGCTATTCTTTTTTACCTGTACAGTTCAGACAGAAAAAATGTCATCTACGAGCATTCTTTATGAGAAACAAGCCACTGTCCTGGAGTCTCAAGTTGCCCAATCTGCAAAATCTAATTTAAATGTTCACATGAGCCCCAAGATTAAACCAACCAAGCTGAACCTAAGTGAGCGTTCTTCTACTAACTGTAACCACAATCCTTCTCCTAAAATGATGCAGAAACCACTGTTAGCTGTACCTTCACCAATATCTGGTAAGTTGTTAGAATAATTTAAACTTAAATACAATACAATCATAATACAATTAAAGGGATAAGGATTGTATACTGTTGTTTTGTCTGCATTTCTTGCCCAGACACTACAATTTCACCGGTCAGTAAAGAAGATCAAGAGTCTTCCAGCAAAGTGACTATTCACCCTCCTGTTGCCTCATTCACACAAATAAGCCCACGACCTATCAAAAGACTGACAAACCACGACCTCGTGCAAAATCAAGATGCCAGTCTTACCAGTTCTCAGTCTGTTGTTCATCGTAACTCTGCTGAGACATCTAGTGTATCCTCAGAGGTCAACGAAACCCAATATCCAGCTCAGTGTGAGTACAAGTTCAAGACTACAAAGCCTATTTTTTTTTTCTAAATTATTTGCCAAAAGGTTTTAGACCGTTTTATCCTATAAGATGTTATTTCAGTGCAACAGGAAATGAAGTCAACAGGGGGCAGTTTCTCCCCTTCTCAGCTGTCTTTTGGATCTTTAGGCAAACGTTCAGATTCACCATCTGGAAGTGGTAAATTAGCCCAATGTCTTGTACTTTGATTTTTACTTTTTAAAATAAATAGGTCACTAGAATACCTTGAACACCAATTCATTGGAAACCTTATTTTTGTTCTTCATTCATTTAGACTACTCAGGCTACTCATCAGTCTATTCATCTGTGCATCAGGAGGTGAGGTCATCTGCCCAGCAGATTGCAACCTCTATAACTTGCATGAGCCCCAGACGCCAAAGACGAGCAACCAATTACAACACAGAGAAGTTGATTGCATCATCACAGACAGGTAGTGATTAACATTATCAGCTGCAACTCTTCCGCATATTTTGGTTTCGAATAGATATTTTTATATACATTTTTAGCATACATTGTCAGTCAAATATTTCAGAAAACACATGTGCCACACAGTGGCCAGCCGTGCATTTGGTACCTGGGCCTACAGTGAGGACTTACCCGACTTGATCCACCTCTTAATACCACCACTATCATGTTGCAACTATAAAAACCATCAATACAATACAAAAACACAATATAACAATGCGTGGCATTACAAAGAGAGAAGCATTTCACATATTGAGAGTGAATACTATTTTACTAAAGCAAAAACCCATTTAAGACAACTTTAAACCTCTACGCTACCACCAGAACTGTGCCACCTACATCATCTGGAGCAGTTCAGAACCAATATTTGTCTAATAACATGAAGAAAACATTAAAAATTTAAATAAATATACAGCCTACTCACCAGAGATGCAGACTCGTAATTTGCACCGCTCCTCAGAGGCTGTAAGCCAGTGGTACTGCTCGTATTCACTGGTCTGGAAGTGGAGAACAAACCCTTTCTCTGGCTGAGACAAGCTAGCTAGCTTCAGAGCTGGCCGACCTCCCATCACAATGTCTAGCTTTTCTTCCAAATGGATTTTTAAGCATGTCCGAGAACAAATCAATTTCTCTTCCTCCGTAGGATTAAAAAAAGTCTAACTCCGACATATTAATGTGTGCAGAGCTACACACATGTTTTGCCAGTGAGGCGAATATGAAATCTGATTGGTTAAAGAAACAGAGCTATTTCTTAAGGAGACTATGGTACATCGGCCAGCAGGACTGATTCTGAAGGCCCTGAGCTGATTAGATTGACATTGCAGCACATAGAGGCTGAAATCTGATTGGAGAAAACATCTACATACACGTACTGGAAGCAGTGCAGCCAAGAGAAACGCTACGAAATGAAGAGAATAAACTGTTGGGAATTAATTAATACAATTTCATGGAACAAATATTAGAATTTAGGTTGTAAATGTAGGATAGTGTTTCTGATAGTGTTTAGGCCAGCAGAGAAGGCTTTTCTGGCCCTGACTGCCCACCACTGGTGCCACATCAATTTTCTATGGATAACACATTTTCTACTCAACACACAATAATTTGGATATTCCACAGGCTTATAATGATATAGGATTAAATATGTATTTAGAGCCTTATATATTTTTTTCTTTTTACCCGATCAGAAGCCTGTACAGAATCCGGAAAAGAGAGGACACGCATGCCTCGTGTCGTCTCACAGCCTCAGCTCTCAAATTCTCTAGCTAGAAGAGCAGAATCACCTGTTGATAGTGGTGGGTTTAGCATTTTTCTCTTTTCACATTAAAATGTTTACAAATTCATCCATTTATGTTGGGTTTTTTTTCGTCTTTTCTGGTCAGAGTATTCTGGATACTCCTCAGTTTATTCCTCAGTGTCACAGGAGGTACGATCAGCCATAGATGTATCCACAACGGCCCCAAAACCCCAACCACCGGTCACTTCTATGATTCGTATAAGCCCGAAGCCTGTCAGGAGATCAACCAATCCCAGTTCTTCTCTCCCTAACCCCTCCCCTCCACTAAAATCAAAAGTCTTTGGCCAATCAATGCTAAGTAATAAATCATATCCACCAATCACTGACTCTTCTACTAATTCTGGTGAGTAACACACATGTGCAGTGCTTCTGTTTCTACTTATTTTAGTATTGTTTATATCTGGCCTTTTTCTTTAACAAAAGGTGGTCTGGTCAGTGATGTGCTTGTCAGTGTTTTAATTCACAGGGGAGTAATAAAAACCTGTTTAATTTAAGTACAGAATGGATTGCAAGTGGCATGCTTTAAGAAGAAAAGAATGAACAATATAAACGTGTGATGTGGTACCAATTATTATTTTTCAATAACAACTTGTTCCGATATGTTTATTCATCTTCGACTATAAGCAAATTGATGGATAATTCTCACCTATCCACCATTCTCACCTAATTATCTTTCATTACTTACTTTCCAACCCCTCTCGCTTTCCGTTAGAACAGCAGGTTCATATACAGTGGGTACGGAAAGTATTCAGACCCCCTTAAATTTTTCACTCTTTGTTATATTGCAGCCATTTGCTAAAATCATTTAAGTTCATTTCTTTTCCTCATTAATGTACACATAGCACCCCATATTGACAGAAAAACACAGAATTGTTGACATTGTTGCAGATTTATTAAAAAAGAAAAACTGAAATATCACATGGTCCTAAGTATTCAGACCCTTTACTGTGACACTCGTATATTTAACTCAGGTGCTATACATTTCTTCTTATCATCCTTGAGATGGTTCTACACCTTCATTTGAGTCCAGCTGTGTTTGATTAAACTGATTGGACTTGATTAGGAAAGCCACACACCGGTCTATATAAGACCTTACAGATCACAATGCATGTCAGAGCAAATGAGAATCATGAGGACAAAGGAACTGCCTGAAGAGCTCAGAGACAGAATTGTGGCAAGGCACAGATCTGGCCAAGGTTACAAAAAAATTTCTGCTGCACCTAAGGTTGCTAAGAGCACAGTGGCCTCCATAATCCTTAAATGGAAGACGTTTGGGACGACCAGAACCCTTCCTAGAGCTGGCCGTCCGGCCAAACTGAGCTATCGGGGGAGAAGAGCCTTGGTGAGAGAGGTAAAGAAGAACCCAAAGATCATTGTGGCTGAGCTCCAGAGATGCAGTCGGGAGATGGGAGAAAGTTGTAGAAAGTCAACCATCACTGCAGCCCTCCACCAGTCGGGGCTTTATGGCAGAGTGGCCCGACGGAAGCCTCTCCTCAGTGCAAGACACATGAAAGCCCGCATGGAGTTTGCTAAAAAACAGAGAAATAAGATTCTCTGGTCTGATGAGACCAAAATAGAACTTTTTGGCTTTAATTCTAAGCGGTATGTGTGGAGAAAACCAGGCACTGCTCATCACCTGTCCAATACAGTCCCAACAGTGAAGCATGGTGGTGGCAGCATCATGCTGTGGGGGTGTATTTCAGCTGCAGGCACACGACGACTGGTTGCAATCGAGGGAAAGATGAATGCGGCCAAGTACAGGGATATCCTGGACGAAAACCTTCTCCAGAGTGCTCTGGACCTCAGACTGGGCCGAAGGTTCACCTTCCAACAAGACAATGACCCTAAGCACACAGCTAAAATAATGAAGGAGTGGCTTCACAACACCTCCGTGACTGTTCTTGAATGGCCCAGCCAGAGCCCTGACTTAAACCTAATTGAGCATCTCTGGAGAGACCTAAAAATGGCTGTCCACCAACGTTTACTATCCAACCTGACAGAACTGGAGAGGATCTACAAGGAGGAATGGCAGAGGATCCCCAAATCCACTTGTGAAAAACTTGTTGCATCTTTCCCAAAAAGACTCATGGCTGTATTAGAGCAAAAGGGTGCTTCTACTAAATACTGAGCAAAGGGTCTGAATACTTAGGACCATGTGATATTTCAGTTTTTCTTTTTTAATAAATCTGCAACAATGTCAACAATTCTGTGTTTTTCTGTCAATATGGGGTGCTATGTGTACATTAATGAGGAAAAGAAATGAACTTAAATGATTTTAGCAAATGGCTGCAATATAACAAAGAGTGAAAAATTTAAGGGGGTCTGAATACTTTCCGTACCCACTGTAGATGCTGATCAAAACCCAAATATTACCTAGCATGCTTTAGTCAATAACATTATCTGCTCCTATTCTACCTACAAGGACCTGCTGAATAAACCTGATACTTTGCCGGGCCTCCATAGTTATTTGGTGATTTACACATTGATGCAGATAAAAATCAATGCAGTGATGGAGCACACATGATAGTCACCTAACCTCTTTTTTTAGTATATAGAGTGTGACAGGGTTCATGCCGGCCAGCTGTCTCACTGGAGTGCACTAAAATAATCTAACACACACTTCCATTTGCCAGCATTGACAAGTTAAAGATATCACTAATGTACAATAAGTAGTGCAAAACTGACTGATTGGACAAATATAAAGGTTGGTTTTCTGTAGTTAATTTATATACAGAGCTAGAATTCTGGCATCTTTAAAGTACAAACATAGATACAATTACCAGATTAGATTACATTTATATTGAAAGTGTATGAAATGATAGACTAAGAGAGAAAAAAAGATGTTAATTAAGTGTGTACATTAACCCCACCGTTTATCGCAGTGGTTACGTTCCAAAAGTTGTTTAAGTTGTAAAAGTTGTTAAATCATCCTCCCACACACTTTAAACATACACAGAAAACATTTTCAAGAATACAATAATTATATTTTTATTCATAAATGTCATTATTTCAACATAAAACTCCATAAAAACAATTCCCTATAGGTTTTTTGGTCTATCGTGCTATCCACGAGAGCCTGGGAAAATCAGCGAAACAAATTAGTTATGTGGTAAATGCAATTCGGCTATAAACTGGGGGTGCGAGATTCGAACCGTGGTAAAACAGGGGATTACTGTATTGGTTATGATACTATATTAATAATGAAGCTGTTGGTGTTAATTCCTTGTGCTGTTAGTGTTATATTTATCCTTTAATAATAATAATAATAATAATAATAATAATAATAATAATAATAATAATAATAAGTATAATACAGTAATATAGAATGGTAATTAAACTGACCAGAACTACTTTTGCATTTAATGGTTTAAACTTACCTTCCAGCCAATCGGTGTCAAGTAATACATTTTTTATTCATCTAATTAGGGATGTTACAGGATATGAAGTCATCACTCAGCAGTCAGTACCCAGCCATCTCATCTCCACAGCTGTCTGCTACACGCAACAACCAAATCCCACACAGCCCCAAGTCCATCGTCAGGTCAAGCAACATTTCTCAGCCTAACACTACACCCCATTTTAACCCATTGCTTTTCAGCCAATCGACATCTGACCCAGCCGTTTCTAAACCATCAACCATCATGGACTCTCCCAGCAGACCTGGTGAGTTTTGTGTACCAAAATACTTAACAATTAAAATTCTTTATATCTCCAATCCAACTTTTTCTTGTATTTGCCTGAAATTAGTGTCAGCAGTCAAGCCATGGACTGCTAACCAGAAGATAAATACAAGTTCACCTGGCAATCCAGGTTATAAATATAATTCCGTTGTATTTATATATTCTCTAAATACTTTCCATCTCAATGTGAGTTTTACACACAGTGATGCTCTTTGTTCCCCCAGGCAAGACTATATCTAAACCAGCTCATTTCTCTGATTCCAAACCTGTCACTGAGAAGTAAGGATGCATTTGTTAAACACTGAGGCATGGCTTCATTCCAACAAAGCCTTTTATTTATTAACTGGTTTTATTTTCTCTGCAGCTTCATCAAGACTTCTGCCAGTGTGAATGGTAAAGAGAGTTTGGCAGGATCACAGATGCTGCCCAGAAACTTCCAGAGCAAGCAGGCCTTGTTTCAGAGAATGAATTCTGAACCTAGCAGGTCTCAAACGACGCAAACATTGTTATTTTGATATTTAACCCACACAGACTGCATAATAAACTACAGAAGAGCATCCCTTATAGAATATTCACATGCACTTTATAGAGAAAAGTGTGTGGACACCTGACCATATGATTTTAATGTACTTTTTGAACGTCCTATTCCACATTTAGTCTTCATTTGCTTTTATAATAACCTTTCTTCTGGGAAGATGTTCCACTAGATTTGTGGATTTCACTAAAGTGTGGTCTTGGACATGTGTGCTCAGTTACAGTGGTGTTACTAAAGTCAGGGATTGATGTGGGGTGAGGAGGCCCATGGTGCAGTGAGCGTTTCAATTAATCTCAAATGTGTTTAATAGGGTTGAGATCAGAGCTTTATAGCAAGCTACTCAAGATCTTCCACTCCAAACCATGTTAACAATATTCTCACGTAGCTCGCTTGTCATGCTGGAACAGGTTTAGGTTTCCTTGTTTAAGTAAAGGAAGAATGTAATTCTACTGCATCCAAAAACATCCTATACATGTGTGATGTATGTGTGTATGTATGTATGTATGTATGTATGTATGTATGTATGTATGTATGTATATATATATATATATATATATATATATATATATATATATATATATACATGATTTGACAACCCTGTGGCAAAGAGGATTAAGGGGACACGCTCAAGTGTCTACCAGTGACTGCTTGGTGGTACTAGGCCTTATGAACTGTTAAGTCACCATCAACAAAATCCCATGTGCAAACTGGGATTGCCTTTGAAAATAAATTCATCATTTGGGAGAAAAAAACTCATGCACTACATTTTACTTCAGTATAGATTTCTCTCCCACTGCTGAGGATGGTTCCACATGAACATCCTAAAGAACCTTGAGGAGGGTTGTTGAGGGTTTAGCTCAAAAATCTTGGAGATGTTTTTTGCCTGTTATTAAAGTAACAACCTGCTACAATGAAGTTCATTGCCATGAAGAGTTTTGCATTCAAGTGTCCATCAATGATCAGGTGATAACCACAACATTGATGGAACTATAAATGAATGGACATTCAGTCTCACCCAGATGAGAATGGGTTCCCTTTTGTGTCTGGTTCTTCTCCAAGTTTCTTTCTCATAGTGTCTAAGGGGAGTTTTTCCTTGCTACTGTCACCACTGGCTAAGATAAACTTACACAGACTAGATTAATCACGCTGAAATTTGTAGTCGCAATCTATTAATTTCTGTAAAAGGCTGCTTTGGGACAATTTTAATTGTTATAAGCTCGATACAAAAAAAAATTGAACTGATCTACACTTCATGAGAAACGTCCACTACATGAAAAAATGTGTAAACTATAACAAGGTAAGGTGATTAGGCTTCCAGAACATCAGTGTAATTTGGACATCACATAATTTGAGCTGCTTGGTGTTGCATAATCAATGCCATGTCCTTGTCTCTTTAGAGATAAGAGCGTGGAGTCGAGACCTAAACTGGGACGATCTCAGAGCTTCAATACGAGTGCCAGTGGCATTAAGCAGCTCCTGCTGGAGTGGTGCCGCTCCAAAACCATTGGCTACCAGGTCTGTACTGGAAAGTTTTCACTTATATTCTGTATGTGAAAATTTATAATACTGAATAGTACATTCATATATGTACAGATGTGGAGCTTGGTAAGTTTGCACCCATTTTGGTTTCTCACTATAATAATTCACTTTATTTGTTCAATTTATCTACAAAACAGAAAATTTCATGATTGTTTGATCATACTTTTTCCTATAAGTCATTACACTGAGGCAGTGTGTAAAGCAGTCTGTTATCTAAATAAGTTTGCCTCCCCACTGATATTAATTTATTATTCGTCACCAGTAAGGTCTCAAAGGATCCAGCGCTTATGGAAACACTGGGTGCAAGGTGGCTATAGCTTCATCTCTCTCTCTCTCTCTCTCTCTCTCACTCTCTCTTTTTCAGCACATAGATATCCATAATTTTTCCTCCAGCTGGACTGATGGAATGGCCTTTTGTGCTTTAGTGCACTCTTTCTTTCCTAATGAGTTTGACTACAGTCAGCTGAATCCTGTGCACCGTAAACACAACCTGGATTTGGCCTTCACCACTGCTGAGTAAGTGTGTGTGTGTGTGTGTGTGTGTGTGTGTGTGTGTTTGACTGAGCTTGTGTGTGTGGAAGAGTGCAAAACAGTGTCTGTGCTAAACAGTGATATCCTGAGTGCTTTCCTGTCTCTCAGGGAGAAGGCAGACTGCATTCGGCTGATCGAGGTTGAAGATATGATGGCAATGGGCTCCAACCCGGACCCCATGTGCGTGTTCACGTATGTGCAGTCCCTTTACAACAACCTCAAGAAATTTGAGTGATCGCTTCCTACACGAGGCACTGTTTCTATGCGTTCTCATTAGGGTTACAGGCGTATTGTGTTTCATAGTCTTATTTGTTACTTCTGCTATTTTGGAAACAGTTTTGTTCAGCCAGGCACTATCAGGTTTGGTAAGGAATAAAAAAAAATATAAAAAAAACAGGTCAGGAGCAGAAGATAGAGTACAACAGAGCATCCTACAAGATTTCATTTCTCTGAAATCTCAACAACTAATACATTTTCCTTTTATTTAAAAAATGACACATAATATTAATAGTTAATCGTTGCATTTATCGTTGTGTAAAGGATACAGAACAACTTCCACTTATCTTTTAGAAGTTATAAACAACAATTTGCTTTTTTTTTTTTTTTTTTTATTTTACAACATGTCATATCAACAATACATATTTTTTTTAGCACACATACATAGATATTAACCCCTTTTCTTTGCAAATGCATTATTAACATTGAATTATATGGAGCAGGAAAGCTGTATGTTGTTACTATAAAAACAATGATGTATTAGAATACTAACATAAACCTGTGATTGTCACTAAAGTCAGAATATTTGCTAAATTGCTAAAACCAAACAATCAATTACACACATTCTGCCCTTCTTCGGAACGTATTGAAGACGTGGTATAAAACGGTTTGTGTAATAGCAAGAAAATTGCACATGTGTCGTGAGTGATGTCCTTTTGTATGATGCCTGCATGGAACAGCATTGTGGAATAGATGCAGTTATACCGCTGGACTGGTGAAATAATACGTGTTTTTGATTTTTTTTTCAAATGAGTAAAATGAATCAAAATATGTTTATCTGGTTTACAAATTACATTATGGTTTACACTGTGTGTGCTGTCTTAAGTTAACACTCCTTTCCACTGATCCGAGTGGTGAGAATGTGACAAAGAGAGAAGCCTCTGACATGAAAAAGGGAAGTGTGTGTGTATTCAAAGGAGAGTGTCATTACATTGTGGGGAAGAGAGAAATTATCAGTGGCTACAGGGGTTTTTGAAGAAAGCCGTTCTGTGTGGCAAGACGTGTGTGAAGTGTTGCACCTGAGGACGTGGCAGCGATTTCCTTTTGTCTTTGTTCTGAGGAGAAGACCGAAGCAAGTCCCTTAGAGGACTGCTCTGAATAATAAATATGGTAGTATAGATGAGACCCAGGGGTTCGACTAGATGTCGGAATTCTAACCCAAAAACACATTTAGGAAAAAAGAATAGATCTGAATTAGCAGTGTTGGAGGGAAATCTGGGAAATGTCACTGTAAAACATTTTAGAACATACACATGTTTATTGTCTTAAAACAGCTGGAATGAAATTTTACAGCTGCAATGTACACGGTATCATGTTTGTCACCAATAAACATATTGTGTACAAGTGAAATGTTTTGTGACTGTTTAATTAGAAGAATGCAGAATAGTCGGAAAAACTAATTATCAGTTGGTAATTTATCACTTTCAGTTACATAACTAATAACTAACATCATTATTTTCTTTTACAGTCACAATACAACCTTTAAAATGTGTATTATAATTGTTTTTTTCCTGGATGTTGTGACCTAGACCCAGTGCATTATTTTTGCAACTTGGGTAGCACAGAAAAACGGGTGAAAGGTGTGTGTGGTGTGTCTTTAATTAGATTAAAGCTTTAAAAAGGTACATAGGTACAAGTCTTTTAGCTTTTTGGTTGTATAGCCACATTTCCAGATATGAGATAGCAATAGTATGAGTGTATTATACAATTGTTAAATGCAAAACATTACTTAATAAATAGACCTAAATAAACATTTTTTTATTAAAACTGAGAATTATTTTCGAAATATTTAGATACCACTGCAATGAAAAGTATTCAATTATTGAATTGATACAAACCAAAACAATAATAATTCACAGAAATGCTCACAGGGCATTAGTTCAGAACTTCACAACTGAGGTTGTGTATCACTGAGATTCTATAAAATAATTAGGCAATAAATAAATAAGTATGGCTTTGCATTCAAATCTCAAGAACAAATTTTACCTCAGATCAAGGTGCTACATGTAACAACATAAATGAACACAAGATGCAAAAATACAAATCTAACTGTGTGTTCAAATGAAGCTCACAAACAACAACAAAAAAGATTGCATTTGTGTGCTGCCATTTCTACCTCATGCATAGTAAAGAGTGGTATGGTTTATTTGTTTCATTATAATAGACTTCTGGTTTAGGCCAAACCTAAATGGTGTTTATTGCTGCATGAACATGAACACCTTCAATTTGTTAGCAAAACTAAAGCCAGCTGTGATGAGTGATGTATATTTACTTCTGAACAAACACTGCTATGCAGTAAAGCGATCATTTACGGATCATTTATTTATACATTGTTTGTCTGCCTCTCCACCCAACATTTGCATCATGTACACAATTAACAGTAAAGCAGTGCTACTTTGTTTGCTGTTCATGCTGTGAGCCAACATGTCGATTTGACATCACTTGCTGAACTCTAGGTTCAGAAGAATTTAGTGAGTTTTCGATCAACTGAGTTGTTGGGAGGTTTATCTGAAATTGATACAGATGCAGGGGAGAATGTTTGGAGCACTAAACACACTTGTAGGTTTTGTTTTTGCGTCACACGTGCCTTCCCTGATGAACTACATCTTTTTATACGTTTATTTTGCATCGTCCAGCTTGCTTCCTAGATTCCTGAGTCTCAGACGCTGTGTCTCTGTGTGTGTGTGTGTGTGTGTGTGTGTGTGTGTGTGTGTTTTGTCTCCCCACGTGATTGGCACTAATGACGCCATTAATGGGTCACCCGAGCGCGAGCCTCCGGAATCCGCCTGGTCAGTGTTGTGTGTATTGGAGGCGCGCGACTCCTCGCTCAGCTTTAATTATGCTAATGAGGGCACGAGGAGCAATGCAAAAAAAAAAAAAAAAGAAGAAAAAAAAAAAGAAAGAAAACAGAAGATTGTGTGGCCTGTAGCACTGCACAATTCTCTAGCCTTTTTGGCATGAAATAAAATATTTAAATAAGCACATTTCTGCCTCTTTCCTATCACGATACATTACATTTCTGTGAAAATGCAAAACGTATTTATGACGCAATAAATAATAGCGCGCGACAAAACAAAAAAAAAAAAAAAAAAATCTGAAATTTCAATAAACAAAAGCAAAAGCTGAAATCATGGCGGTGAAGTTCAGGAACACAGATTAGAGGAGTAATCTGTGACTCAGATTACTTTTTTATTTCAGCACACTATTGTCTGCGTGGGTCTTAATCCTCCCAAGTCATATCATCATCTATCATCTCTCATCATGCTCATCTTAGATTATAACAGACCTTTAATATAACAGACCGGATCAGATTTAGACAGGATGTAAATACGCGCGTAAATAAGGACTGACTTGCATATTTATTATTGTTATAAAATGTGTTTGAGTGAATGCATATAAAACAGTGAAGTGTAAAAATATGTTTGCAGATTCAGGATCAGATTGCAAATTGCAAGAAAAACTGATTGCAGCACAGGTTTGTGTCAATAGGGACTGAATTAAATGTCAGGAAATACAAAAAATATATATCTAATCCATGATTGTTGATTCCAGCCCTGGAACACAAACGAACACCAGTTAAAGTGAATTATGTACAGGTGTTTATCCAACATGAGGAATTTGTATGGCTGGTTTAGAAGATAGAAAACCTTCCAAAGACAAAAATGTGGAAAGCCTGGAAAGCTATTGAAATGAGGAAGAAATGCGTGCAGGTGAAAATGTGTGCTGATTTGCATGAGAAAAAGGCCAATGATGACATAACTTCTGTAGGCAGGACATCCATCAGACATCAAGGGAGAGCTTCCAAATCACATACACATTACAAAGAATAATCCACCACAATAACATTTACTATGGGTATGTAATCGTGCAGTCAAACTCGCAGGGGTTAGTTAACATTATTCCAAATATTGGCAAATATTTAAGTAATATTTGTGTGGGTCTGATTAAAGTAAACCTGTTTATGTTTTCATACATACGTTTTAGAATTCATAAAGATTGATATAGATCAGTTTATTTGAATTCACATATTACTAGCACAGTTATATACTAAATATAATTGAACAATATTTTAACATTATAAATAAACCTATATATATATATATATATATATATATATATATATATATATATATATATATATATATACATACATACATACATACATACATACATACATACATACATACATACACACACACACACAATCAGAATTAAACTAAATTATAATATAATAATATTAATAATATAAAATCGTATAATGGCATATAATGGTTAAATACAAAGAATATTAAAAAGTGGTCTTTTAAGTCTATCTATCTATCTATCTATCTATCTATCTATCTATCTATCTATCTATCTATCTATCTATCTATCTATCTATCTATCTATCTGTGAGAGACATGTGAGTTTTTGTTTTGGGGTGCAGCTATTATCTATCTATTATGGTTAAAAACAACAAAAAAATTCTCTCTCTCTCTCTCTCTCTCTCTCTCTCTCTCTCTCTCTCTCTCTCTCTCTCTCTCTCTCTAAAATGGATCAAATAAAAGTGATTAAAATTGTAATTACCATGTTCGGTCTAGACATTGCATCCAAAGCCATTTTGTCCGGATTAAGTTGGGAGATCAAAGACACTACAGCTCGTTGTCTGTTAGGTCTCACACACACACACACACACACACACAGAGGAACACTTCATGGATTTGGAGGTGTGTGTGTGTGTGAGAGAGGTGGGGGGTGAAAGGTAAAGATATAAAGGTGAATGTTGAGCACTTCAGATACACCCCGAGGCAGGACGTGGACGGATTTGAAGAGACCTGAGCGCGCTGCGCGTACCCGAGTCATGGCTTTGTTTTTGGACCAGACTTGTGATTATGCTCAGAAAATGCAGGAAGAAGAAAGAGAAATTGATTTTCTCTTCAACAAATGCCAAACTCGCTTTGCAGGTGAGCACTAAGAGACTGTAGGAATCTAGTGTTGGAATCAGATTTAGATTTAGGCCCAGATTTATTTACAGCACAGTTTATACAAGGGGAAAAAAACGTTGAATTTACAATTAAGTAACTGTAATACAATTTATAAAGGAAATTCATTACTGAAATTTTTTTAATGAAATAAAACATTTTAAGTGAATATAAAAACCTATGTAAAGTTTCAGGCTATGAATGATGAGAGATTCGTTTTTTATTTGTATTTACACGTTATTTATTTACTGTATACACATTGTAAAATAATATATATGTTGCCTTTTTTACAATATAAAGTTTATAAAAAAAATTGCAATTACTAAGAAAAACATTTGATCTCTGTGCATCAAAAAGAAAAGAAATATTCAACCAATATTTATAATGCATTCTAATGATTTCATCCAATGTTTTCAGACGCTGTGAACGAGCACGCGCTCTCTTCTCCGGAAGCAGACCGGACTGCGCAGCCGGAATCACAGAGGAAACGGAAAAGGACGATTTTCAGTCGCGCGCAGTTGTCGGAACTCGAGCGCGCGTTTGTGTTCACTCCGTATCCTGACATCACAGTGCGCGAGCGACTCGCTGCTCTCACCCTCCTGCCCGAGAGCAAAATCCAGGTACAGTGTGCTTCAAACTATCTGATGCCCTGTGTTATTACAGATTATATCATTATATTGTTTAATTATTGAGCATAAATATTTTCTCACGTTTGTTTATTTTACGTCACCATTAATGAGAATGTAAAAAAAAAGTTTTTTTTATAAAAAATTTTTTTTACTTTTTTTTCAGATTTTCTTTTTTACATATAGTTATAAAATATTGCACGAGTTAAATTGCACGAGTTTTTATTTCACGTTATTTACTTATTTATTTGTTTATCTGGACATTATTATTATTATTATTATTATTATTATTTCCCTCCCCATATTAATATCATATTACTCACATAAACACACCTGAAAAGTGTGATTATTTTATACAAGTATTATTTAATAAACATAAAAGCTTTTAATTATATATTCCTAATTGATTATTACATATATATTTGTACAGTCTATGTTTATTTCTGCTTAAATGCTCACTATATTAAAGATCTCCTTGCTAATATTAGGCATCAACTATGCTTATTTATATTAATTATTATATTAATATTTTTTCAGGGGGTTTCAGTCGATTGTTTGTATTTTAGGTATATAGATTATTTATACTATGTAAAATCTTTAATACGTCGCTTAGATCACGTGAAATGCTCAGACCATTCCATTCAGTCAATTTGATCCTGATCAGCATCAGTATTGCTACTTGAGTTTCCATGTTATTGTTTTTTTTATTTTTTAGAATTGTTTAGTTCAAGGATTTTGACTTTCATTTGTCTTTCCAAGGTGTGGTTTCAGAACAGACGTGCTCGGAGCATCAAGAGTGGAAGACTCACCAGGCCCATGAAGAAAAATCCCTCCACGTATAACTCGAAAATCGCTTTCCCTCATCCCGGTCCCACTCTCACAGTATCTCCTGCTGAAGTTTACCAACCATCTAACCCAAACGACCAGCAGCAGATGTCTGACCTGAACTGGGTGAGGCAAGCATTGTGCCCCTGGTCTCAGAATCTGCCACAGCCCACACCCACACCAGCTCCGTCCATATCTCCTGACCTCCCGGGAGCATTTCCCTGGCAAAGACAGCCTTCAAAACCATCTGGAAGTCACTCTGTCCCAACAGATCAGATGGCCAGGCCAGTCCATTCCTTACCTCAGCACCAGTGGAGTGAGTGTGCACAGCCTGGCACTCATCCCACCTCATCTGGAGACTTTTCAGGGAAACCTCAGTGTAACATTAATCAAGGTGGGTATCAGTCATTTCCAATGGACCAGGTTGTTCCTTCACATGCTGCACAAAACTGCTGGCAGGGAAGCATGCACAGACAGGGCGCACCCATTATGCAATACCCTCAGACATCCCTAGGAGACATCTCTGACCTGATCTACAGTGCATCTGTGGTCACCAACCTGGCTGAATTCTGACTACACCTGCAGAATGTTTTAAAAATGGAAAATGATGAACAATTTTAACACAATTGTATTAGCAAAACATTATTCATTATTCACTCGGGACAAGTATTTCTATCTGTGATCACATGTGATAACATTCACACAGACTCATCACTCATCCTCTTGTCTAATTGTTTTGTAATTAAATATTTGATTTAATATTTATGATATTGTACATACAAATGTGATTTTTGAGCTATAGAAACAACAGAATAAACTGTGTATCCAGTATGTGAGCTGTCTTGTTTTTATTGCATGGAAGCCAACAGTGTCGGATTTCTAAAATTGACACTATTAGGTAGAAGTGAGTCTCAACAACAAATTATTTTTTTCTGAATTTATTTTTGGGTTTAATGAACATAGTGAATTATTTATTGGAAGACAGAAAGTGGCTGAACATCTGCTTGGATGGTATGTCAAAGTTGAATTTAAGAAAAATTATATTTAAATAAACATCCTAATAAAAACAACATTATTTATGTAAAGTACAAAAAACATATCAATATGTATTTATATAAATGTGTATACAAATAAAAACTTATAAATAGCTGTGTGCTTTTATAGGAACCATAATCATTGACCACATGCTCTTTTCTTACATGAGCCTAGTATTTGCACAATTTATTCATTAATCGTCATATTTACTAGTTAAGAATGTCCAGAAAACAAGTTACATCCAATAATCACTTATGTATTTAACAGTGATAAAAACCGTCTGTCCAAAAGATTCCAAAAAAACTGTACAAGAAATTGAAAGTTACAGGTTTAATTCTGTTCAAAGCACTGATACTAGAGACACTTTTTTTTTTTAAACCTTAACAGACATCCACCATACAGTATAAATGAATATTTAGAAATGAACACCTCAATAAACATCTGCTTGTTCAAAGTCAAGTCAAAGTGAACTTTATTGTCATTCAGGCAGGCAGCAAAATGCACAGCAGAACGAATTTGCATTTCTCCAAAGGCTCCAATGTGCAGATGAACATATAACAGTCAGTAGGCAAGACAAAATAAACAGCATAATAGATAGTAGACAATACACATAGATAACACAATTAACACCACAAGGGAGAAAAAAAATTGTTGGTAACACACATGGATAACACAATAGACACAAAAGAAAAATGGTTAATTTTTCACATTGTAGCGATTAATGCACAAGTGGCAAAAACTATGAAACTCTATAAAAACTGTATTTTATATATATATATATAT
>JAAIIK010000041.1:4553343-4563406 GCA_014706435.1 Silurus glanis | reverse complement strand
TAAACAGCTGCAGTATACAAGCCGCTTCAGGCTGACCTGAGATCAGTTTATTTTACCACCAATTCAATTATATTAATGATCTCAGATCAGCCTGAAGCAGAATCGTTTACACTCCAACCGTTTAAATAGAGGCAGTAATTAAATACGGCCTTGTGCTGACCTCAGATCAGTTTATCACTTTTCTATTACAGCAGCATTGCCTTTAATGGCGCTGATCTCAGATCAGACTTCGACTCGATTCGTGTCTTTAAATGAGCAGCCTGCGTTCTGACCTCGCTATGCTAAACAAAGATGGCGGCGTGTGTGTTACGGAGCTGGGGGATTCTGTCTACTCTTACCAGCTTTAGTAGGAAACAGACACTGCGGCTACTCGGTGTGGAGCTCCACAGCAGACACGAAGTGAACCGACGACGCTTGCAGTGCTCCACATGCGGGCTCCTGAATGTGCAACAAAAACGGTTCATGTCGTCCAGGTATGAAGTTGCTCCGTCTTTAGTTTAGCATGCTAGTCAGCATTAGCCAAGTGAGCCACCTACCATACTATTAAGTATGTAGCATGCTAAACAGTGCAGCTAGAAGCATACTGCTTGCGCATACTATATAGGACGGGAGTATGGAGTATTGCACAGTGTTAGGTGGCGAAATGGCTAGCTAGTAAAATACACAGCATGTTAAATTACTTTTTATTGCAATGAAAATTGTAAACAATTAAGAGCTTTCTTTCTAACTTTAGCAAGTTGACGAAATAGTGTACAGTATTATTTGACATGGGGCTATGCTAGCTAACACTGCTGACATGCTTAGCAACGAGTGCGTGCTTGTGTAATCGTGCTAAGTTCAGCTAGTTGTTCAGTTAGACGTGCACTTTAAATTTTGCTCATAGTAGCTACATTTAGCTTTGATGGCAGCCTGACAAACGCATGGCATTCTTCCATCATTGCCAAAAGTTCATTTGTGACATTTTTTGCTTTCTTTCTATACTTCAGACCATCAGTTGCCTTGTGTAGAGGAAAGAGTAGGTACAGAGTCAACAGCTCTATTAGTGCCAGTACAACTACTGTATCCCCATGTGCAGTCTTCGAATGGATCAAATTCTGTAATGAAACAGGCTCTCATGGGGACCATGCCAGGAAAGCAAGAACAAGAGCTACCTCTGCTGCAGAGGAAAAGTTTATTACAGCAACCAACACCAGAAGCCAGGCATTTACATAAATGCTTCTCAGAGTTCAAGTGGTAGATATATTTCAACATCCATTGTTCAGTGGAAAGTGCGTGAGTCAAACCTTCATGGTCGAATTGCAACAGAGACCATTACTTTGGAAGAACAACAAGCAGAAAAGACTTGTTCGGGTCAAGAAATATAAGGATATTACTGTTGAAGTGTGTTGATATGTTTCAGAATATTGTTATACCATTTAGTGTGTTTCCTCATGACCCCAAGGTTATTGATTGTAAGTTTGTGTGTTTGTTGTTATATCCCGTATTTACGTCCCATATTTTTGTGCATGTGTGAGACGACCTCTATGGATCGCACTTGCTTGTAGAGTGGATCACTGACATTTGCTAACACATCTTTTCTTTTTTTTCTGTGTCTTCTTTTTGATTTTGGCCAGAAGGGCAGAAGGGAAGGTGCTCGAGACGGTGGGTGTATTTGAAGCACCAAAGCAACATGGCAAATATGAAACAGGGCAGGTAAGAGGTTACTTGTACACAAACACGTGCACGTTTGATTTTGTTTAGATATCGAGACAATTTTTGGCTCTAGTAGAAAACAGATGAAACTAACATTTGGATCAATTGATGAATGATACATAGTCAATGATACATAGTCAATGTCTCATTTTACTATCCTGCTCTCGATTCATGTCTCATAAACAATGAATTTCCTGAGTCCAGGTGGTGAAAGAGTCTGCCAAAAAGTTTGGGAGTCAAATCCACATAAGAAGCGATTTAGTTTGCTCATATCTGGCAAAGCAAAACAAGTGTAGCACCTGTTTTTCAATGAGTGAGAGAACCAGTGCAGAATGGCCTTTATTCTGAATTCAACTCAACAAACTGAACAGAATCGGGATTTGAAGTACAGTCAAAGGATCATTAGTTACTTATAATGTAGTTGCTAGAAGGTCACAAGGGATACAGAAATCTTAGATTAGCTGTTTTTCCTGGAAAAAAAAGTGGTTGGCAAATTTTTACCAATATTCTAATTGTCTATCAATAATACTGTCTTGTACTTAATAACTGGTTATTTGATTAAGCCCAGTTTTCTAGTATTAGTTGATTTGAATGCTAGACAGAAATATTGTAAAATATAGTGAACAATCCAATCATAAACTCCAAAAAATGTGATTGAGTGATTTTCAACCAATTTATTGCAGTTGCAGCTTTGTTTCTGATCAATGTCATATGTATGTGCTTTAGTTGTTCCTACACAGTGTGTTTGGCTACAGAGGCATCGTCCTGTTCCCCTGGCATGCTCGACTTTATGACCGCGACGTCACCCCTCCAGCATCTGACAGGTGAGCCCCATTCCCAATTGCTTTTGAGCAAAATGTCCCACACCCTTCCCTGCGTTTCTTGTATATGTGTGGCTTAACCAAAGCATTCAACATGTTTCTTTGATTTTATAATACACTTAGGAGGGAAATGCAAACTTTAAATTGGAAGAGTGTTTATTTTTACTGTCTTGCAAACACTATATTTCTTTGTGATATTAGATTAAGCATGAGGCGCAAATATACTTCATTCTACAATGTGTGCATTTGCAGAACACAGCTTCCCCATTAGTCTCATTGTTCATCTTTATTCATGCATACCCCCTAAAAGCATCCAAACACACTTCTGTCTGTCTGCGTTTCAATTTGGTGTGTGTGTGTGTGTGTGTGTGTGTGTGTGTGTGTGTGTGTGTGTTGTTCGTTCGTTCGTTTTTGAGACTCCTCAAGGAAGGGCAGGCATTGTTGTGCTTTCTTAACCTGAGCTGAAGTGTTCTGGTGCCAGGACAGTTCCTCAGAGATGTGAACTCCCAGGAACTTAAAGCTGGAGACTCGCTCTACCTCAGTTCTATTGATGTTGACTAGGAAATGTCTCCTGCTGTTGGATTTCCGATAGTCTTCGAGGCGTTGAGGGTCAGGTTGTTGGTGGCACACCATGCTGTCAGGCTTCGGATCTCTTCCCTGTAGGCCGATTCGTCGTTGTTACTGATCTGGGCGACCACGGGGGTGTCATCTGCATACTTAATGAAGATGTTTGAGTTATGCAGAGGAGCACAGTCATGGGTGAACAGGAAGTAGAGTAGTGGGATCAGAACACAGCTCTGTGGGATGCCAGTGTTTAGAATGATGGTTGAGGATATCTGGTTGCCCAATCTAACAGACTGAGGTCCAGAATCCAGAATCCAGAAAAGTCCAGAATCCATCTGCAAGTGGAGGTGCAGATACCCAGGTCACTGAGCTTAGTGATAGTACATTGGGGAGGACTGTATTGAACACAGAGCTAAAGTCAATGTAGAGCATTCTGATGTAGTTGTTGCTTTTATCCAGGTGGGTGAAGGCTGAATGAAGAACCGTGGAAACTGCATCCTATGTTGACCTGTTCGGGCGATAGGCAAACTTTCGTGGGTCCAGTGTAGCTGGTAGGCCCGCATTGAGGTGATTCAGGACCAGTTTCTCAAAGCACTTCATAGCGATAGGGGTGAGTGCAACTGGGCGAAAGCCATTCAGGCATTTGGCAGCTGAGCGCTTTGGCACTGGTATGATGGTTGTGGTCTTTAGGGATGTAGGAACTGTAGCTTGGACCAGTGACAGGTTGAAAATGTCAGTGAAAACCTGTGCCAGTTGTCCAGCGCATGCTTTGAGAACATGTCCTGGTATGCCGTTCGGGCCAGCTACCTTGCGTGCATCCACTCTACTAAACGCTGAATGGACGTCCGTTGTTGAGAGTAAAAGTGGGCTGTAAGCAGTAGGAGAGTCCGTGGTTGAGGTGAAATGTCCTATTCCACGATCAAAACGAGCAAAAAAGTGATTGAGTTTGTCTGGTTGGAAGGCACTGCTGGTTGGTTGAGTTTGAGCTGTAGGTTTGTAGTCCGTGATGGTCTGGATGCCTTTCCACATGCGTCTGGGGTCAGAGTTGTGGAAGTGCTCTTCTATGTTAAGTTTAAATGTGAGCTTGGCTCTCCTGATGCCTCTTTTCAGGTTGGCCCTGGCTCTGTTGTAGTCCTGTAAATCTGCGCTGCCAGATTTAAAAGCAGCATCTCTTGCTTTCAACAGGAGACTGACTTTAGAGTTCATCCACGGCTTCTGATTAGGAAAGCATTTTACGTGTTTGACTGTAGTGACATTGTAAATACACGTGTTGATATGGTCCAAAACGGATGATGTGTAAATGTCCATGTCTGTGTGAGAGTCCAGTGTGGCCTGTGAGGCAAACATGTTCCAGTCAGTTTTCGGAAACTGTTGCTGTAGAGAAGAAATGGTTCCCTCTGGCCATACCTCTACTGTCCTCACAGCTGGTTTTACCTGTTTGATCAGTGGTGTGTATTTGGGTAGCATGAACAAAGAGAGGTGATATAACTGACCCAAATGGGGGTGGGGAATGACCGTGTATGGCCCAGGTATGTTTGTGTATACCAGGTCCAGTGTTTTGTCTCCTCTTGTAGAGCAGGAGACATTATGGTGAAATTTTGGTAAAACAGATCTCCGGTTGGAGTGGTTGAAATCTCCAGCAACGATGCTTCGGGATGTGCAGACTGTTGTTTGCTGATAGCTGCCTGCAGTTCCTCCATAGCTAGTTTAGTTTTAATTCTCTCGGTAAATAAAAGGGTCTGCACTTAATCATCAAACACTCTAAATGAACAGAGCAATGACTTTCAGTAACAGTAGAGTCTGTGATTTGTTAACATAAATGCACAGACCTCCACCTTTGCGCTTACCAGAGTCTACTGCCGTCCTGTCCACCCGCAAAACACTGCGACCCCCGAGCTCAATGCCGCTGCTGGGAATGTTGTCGTTGAGCCATGTTTCCATAAAAATCATGACATTGGCAAGGAAGATGCTTAAATAGTCCCTTCATCTTTAAAACCTTTCTTCCAACATCAGGATCACGACCTGTGTTTTAATTGAAAAGCCTCACTGTACGGAAGATCTGGAAGATTCCACACACCTGGTACTCAAAACAGACCTTTCCGAAGGTTTAAGGTTTTTAAAAATCAAACACTACCTGTAACAGGAAAAATGCTGGTGTATTGTTGGCCTAGAATAACATATCAGTAAGCAATATGAGAGATTAGTCTCATTATTCAGTTGAGTACACTGTCACATGGTGCTATGAATTACTGTTTTGTTGTTTTGTTTCTATTTTTGTCTCTGACAAGACCTGGAACCAGCAGCATTGCTACAGGAACATTGTGTATTTCCCCTAGAATCATGACGTGAAGCTCAAAACAACCCGACTCACCTCCGGATTGAGAGCAAATGTGATATTGAATGTTGTATCTTGTGTATTGTCACTAAGAGATTGTGTTGTTTTATTACAGTAAACCAGAGCCTCCCGGAGCACATGGGTCAAAGGAGGTGAAAGGAAAAACACACACATATTATCAAGTCCTCATTGACACCAGAGACTGTCCACACATAGTAAGTGCAGGCACTATACACTTGTCCATTGCATTTCAATCACGCATTAATGGTTTTATTTAAACTTCCTGCAAATGAAGACTGCATTAAAAAAAAAAAACCCTGTAGTTCTGTTGACGGTAATTTTAATCAAATGCGTTTTGTATTGCCAGTCACAGAGATCACAGACAGAAGCAGTAACATTTTTAGCCAATCATGATGACAGCAGAGCTCTGTATGCTATCCCAGGTGAGCAAATGAACATTCCTTGTGCTGCTTAATGAAGAAATGTTCCCTTTGTTAAATCATATATAATTCATATATTTTTTTAAATCATATATTTTTCAGTTTATTTTCCTTGACATTTAATGTTTAATGATGTGAAGCATATCACTTTAGTAACACTGCCTAGAAACTGTTCTGAAGGAAAATGTCACCTTACAGAATGATTCACCATATAGATAATTATATACACTCTAAGGACAAAAGTCTGTAGACCCCTGACTGTAAGAATCATGTGGTTAACAGTAATATGTTGGAATGTGTGTGTTTTAAATTACAGCCAGTCCTGTCAGAGCTTCTGGAAAAAAGAAATCCAAAACCTTCTGACAAATCAAATTGGACATTTCAGCAGTGCTGTATAAACCTAAACCTGTTAGCCTGTGAATCTCAGGGTGTTATTTGTGTCTCTAGGTCTGGACTACGTGAGCCATGAGGATATTTTGCCATATAATTCTACAGACCAGGTGCCCATTCAGCATGAGCTGTTTGAGAGGTTTCTCGTGTTCAACCCATCTAAAGGTATTCAACTTGAATATCTTACTACAGTTCAAAATATGTCCATTTAAAAATCCCATTTTTGACCCTGACAGCTTTTTGAACTTAAATTATGCTCAATCACTATATAAGCAAGGGATTTTACAGGAAGATATTACAATATCCAGATATTACTAGATATCTAGTGAGATATCGCCAGATGAGGATGGGTTCCCTCTTAAGTCTGGTTCCTCTCCAGGTTTCTTCCATTTGCCATCTCAGGGAGTTTTCCCTTGCCACAGTTGCCACCGGCTCGCTTATTAGGGACAAACCTACACTTATAAAGAACAATCTTATTGATTCTTTCTTATGAATTTATGTGTAAAGCTGCTTTGAAACGATGACCATTAAGTGCTATTCATATAAAAATTACCTAAATGAATAGCAAGATCTGCTGCATTGACTCCACCCAGATATTTTCTAATATACTCTATTATCTATTATATTGCTGATCTATCATCTCTAGCATTTGAAAACAAATTTATTTTATATTTATTTTTTTGCCTGATGCCATATAACTTTGTGTTCCATCAGTGCCTTCATTTATAGCGAGAGACACACTGCGTGCATGGCAAGAGAAGAACCATCCATGGCTGGAGTTGTCCGATGTCCACAGGGAAACTACAGAGAATATCAGAGTGACTGTCATCCCCTTTTACATGGGCATGAGGGTAAGGCTCTTCAAATATAATGTATAAATGTAGTTTTGCTGTCCGTTCAAATGTTAAACCATTGAGAACGTTATAATGTTGAAGACCTGGACTGACTCGTTACTGTGAATTCTTTATGTATTTATTTTTTTTTAGTTAGTGAATTTTGGTGGGTAATTGATTAATCATTCAATGGCCATGAAGTCTTAAATAATGGTGATCGTTATGGGTTAGTACATCATTTAGCAAAGCAGAGCAATTTGCCCTACCATAATGTTTAAACTTTACAGTATATATGTATGTGCCAATGGGCACATGCACGATCGCTGGTTCGCGAGTGCAGGGCGGAGCTGGACATGCTCTGTCCCAACGCATCATATGAAAATGTCAATATTGTAAAAAAAAAAAAAAAGTTTGTATTGCTATAAAAAAAATCCTAACTCTAACAATCGTAGCACGAACAGTCTTAATTCGGGGACTACCTGTATATTCATTAATAAATGTAATTATTTAATTAATAAATTATGAATAATAAATATAATATAGCACTCACCGTGCACACACTGCAGTGCACAGTCTCATGTTAAAGCAAACATCGTGTGGTGTCGGTTATTCACCTCTAGAGGCCCCTATCCTAATAACGGTGGATCGGAAGCAGGAAAAAACGTTGTCCGATGTCGGTCCCTAAAAAAAATAATAATAATAAAAAAAGCTCTGTCATAGTACATTTTTTTTCTAGTACAATTCTAGTACATCAGTGTTTCTAATTTCTTGCTTTTGCTAATAATGTTGTTTTTTTTATTATTATAATTTAACAGGAAGCACAGAATTCCCATGTGTACTGGGTAAGTCAAAACCAAAATTATCCCAGTTTATACCAAATTAATACAATTTGAAGAACTTGCCTATGTTTTGCATTTGTCTTGATGTGCATGTGTGTGTTTCATTGAACCAGTGGCGCTACTGCATCCGTCTCGAGAACATGGGCAATGAGGTGGTGCAGCTGAGAGAACGACACTGGAGGATCTTCAGCCTTTCAGGAACGCTGGAGACAGTCAGAGGCAGAGGAGTTGTGGGCCGGGTGAGTGTCTGAAAAGAAAAAATAATTTAGTGCAAAATGGTCCATGTACTGGTTTGGAGGGATGTCAAAAATGTTTTACCAGTCATTTGTCATGTGAGCTGGAATGTGATGGGATTTGGCCAAGACCACATTTTGGCGTCTGGCAGTCAAATGTTAAGGAAAGGTGTCTGAAATTTCTCCAATAAAAATAGTTTTACCGTCACTTCAGAATTGAGTTCAAGTGCAGGATCAGACTTGCGGTTTGTTTTGAAACGCTCGCAGCCTGTGTAGATCTGTTGCTTGAGGATTTGAAATTGAACATGTTCTGGTGCACAGGAAGTATTTATTGCAGTGGTTGGCTCTTGCATAAGCCCAGATTGGACATAACATTTCTTCACCTTTTACCCAGTAACTTTCTCTGCTACACTCTGTGAGCTGCCTCAGCAAGCTGACGTGATTATATAACATGCGCTCAGAGGAGTTTACCCCCATTTCCGCTGCTACAGATGTTCCTTTTTTAGTTGGATGAGTTTATGTAGACCTGCCATTACAGGTCTGTTTTATTGTTCAGAAACACAAATGGCCTTGATTGGAACACTGCTTTGTTATAAACTGTTATAAATGCATGTCGTAGTCTGCTGCAAAGTACACTTAATCAAGATCTTAATTTAATCTGTTTGTGTGATAGGAGCCTGTATTGTCCAAAGAGCAGCCAGCGTTCCAGTACAGCAGTCACGTCTCATTACAAGCCCCCAGCGGACACATGTGGTGAGTGATGCATTCATTCGAATGTGAAGTCGTCAAATGTGACGATTACAATATTATTATAATGATAATTACTTTTAAATTAATTTTACTTTTTAAAGTATATGATATCTTTGTGGGAACAAATTAGTGATGAGTTGCTGAGTATGTTTGCACTCGAGAAAAATGTAAAGCAGATTTTTTTTATGTTCGGTTAGTAACTTGGTTTTTAGCTTGGGATACGTGTGTGTATAGGGTGCACTTTTTGCTCTTTAGTGATCGAGGTCATGAAATGTCCCATTAGTGGAAGATTTCATGGTGGAGTGACTGGTGAGATCTGAAGCTCACAAAACACGGACCATGCTCAGTAACGCGTGCATGTATGCAGCTCGGTGCAATGCGTTTGAAGGCTTAGAAGTTGCATTGTTTATAAAAGGATGCTATTTTGTTTTGCTAAAACAGCTAACACTTTAAATAGCAGTCAGATTCCAGTTCCTTCTTATTCAACACCATAAGCATCACATCCACTCCATTCTGTAAAGCTTGTGGCGTGTGTATGGGAATTAATGTTGTTGGTTGATTTTTTTGTTTTCCTTGTGTTTATTAAGAACACTACTTTGACTATCACTATTACTGTTTAAGGACCTGCAGAGTTTTTTTTTTATACTGACCAATTATAAGTACTGATTCTCAGAGCAATTGGAAGCCTGTCATCATGGTGTACAGTAAATATTCAGCTGAGATATTTTGGATGTAAATATACAAAAAAATGTGTTCGAGCTAGACTGCTAACCTTATTACAGTACAGTTAGAAGAAAGGCAGTCTTGCATTTGTTTAGATAAGTGGCAGATTTTTTTTTTTGTTTCCTCATAGTTGTTGTTTCACGATAAACCTCATTAACACAGATTCTTTTGGCATTTCTCAGCGTTTAGCTTTGATTTTAGTTAATGATAATTGATCTGCTCTGAATGAGAGAACTAGAGGTCGACCGATAGAATTTATCGATACTGGTAGCTAGATTGGATCATACTTGCCGATAACCTATATATCAACCTGTAGTTTTTAAAATGGGTACTGGATAAAAATAGGACACTCTGTTAAATCGTACTGAACTTTATTACAGAAAAACAAAACAGTACTGCCTAAATATGGGAAAAAAAAGAAAAAAAAGAATATATATATATAT
>JAAIIK010000041.1:4535757-4552943 GCA_014706435.1 Silurus glanis | reverse complement strand
AAATAAATATTGAGGAAAATAAGACTCATTTAAACAAACAAAAAGTAATATACAAAATAAATGAGAGACTTAAACAAACAGCATGTACAGTCAGTGATTCACCTCAAGAGGCCGCTCTCGTACCGTATAATGACAGCGGACCAGAATAAAGACGCAACCCTGGATAAACTATGGATATGGATTTTTGCCAATAGCTGATAGTTCCAGCAGTCAACTATTGGTGCCAATGAATCAGCAAGATTAGAGAAAACTGTGGGCGTTTCTATGTCTATCGTTTTCACACACTCTAATAAGACTTTGGACACTGTGGCTGTGAAAGTTTATGGAAGAATCAGTGTAAATATTCCTGCTTTTTCTGAATCTTTTATTATTTTTATGGTGTGTGTGTGCTCCTATATATGTAAAATTTGCACTCCAGTTGTATTCGGAGGTTTCTATCTGATCCTTGTTTGCTAGTGAATGCGCATCTGCTGATCATGTTTATAATTGAGCCGAACCACTGGGGGCCTGAGACGTTGTCTCTGACGGTGCCTCCTCTTGTGTCTGTGCACCATCTAGGGGCTCCTACCGGTTTGAGAGGCCCAACGCCACATTCTTCGATGTGCGCATCCCTCCTTTCTCTCTCGAAAGCAAGAAGGATATCCCCAACAGCTTCCTGCCTGGCCCCTTCACCTCACTGGCTTAAGAGCTCAGAGCCTTGCCCTGCTGTGCTCGTCCAAACCCCTGCCAAGCCCAGCCTTTCTTCCTGTCTCACATCTTCAACGTGTCCCTGACCTATTAATTAGCTGTTTTAGCCCTATTTTGATCCATGTGCATTAATCCATGCAGCAACTACTATAATAATAATCAAAATAATTTGTATATTATCAAATACTGTAATTTGGATTCAAGTACAAGACAAGTAACCTATATGGACAAAAGTTTGTGGATACCTGACCTTAAGATTTGTGGTGGTGGTGGGGTGTTTTTTTTTTTTTTTTTTAAATGCCTCATTCTACATTTAGTCCCATTTTCTGTTATAATTACATTTAGGAGATTCTTATACAGCAACAAGGGTGTTGGTAAAGTCAGGTACTGGTGCATGGCGAGGAGGCCTGGGGTGCAGTCAGTGTTCCAAATCATCCCAAAACCTTTCAATATGGTTGAGGTCAGAGCTCTATGGCAGGCCTAATCAAATATATTCCAACCCATGTAAAGCATATCTTCATGGACATTGTCATGCTGGAACCGGTTTGGGTTTCCTTTTTTTCAATTAAGGGTAAATAGATGGCTATCGCATCCAAAAACATCCTATACAATTATGTGCCAGTTTAGGGAACAACCACATATGGCTGGAAAAATCAGGTGTTTCAATACTTTTGTCCTTTATAGAGTGAATACTAGACTAAAAATATCGCAGTTGAGGGTGACTTTATGGATTTATTAGATCTCAGCTTATGTTCCAGAATGTTACTTATGACAACAAAAACATTTCACACTAAAGGCATCTTCATCCCTCTTTCCCTGTTTGTCCCTCCCCAAATCTCTTCCCCGGACTTGACTTAACAACCTGCCTGCACTTTGCAGCTGATGCATGTGTTCTAATGAGCTTTTATAGGCTGATTGCTAAACTCTAAAGTCCAGAAACGACCCACAACAGCACTTAGAAAGCTTTCAAACCTTTTTAATAGGAGTTTGTGTGGTGTTTTTTTTTTTTTTTTTTTTTTTCTCCCCCCCTCCCCTCAGTATAACTAAGCAAAGCAAAATGCAAGTCTATTATAAAACTAGCAAGTTCTTGTAAGTCTAATATATGAATTACTTTTTATTTGTCTTCTGATTTTCTTATTATCTGTTTAGGATAATTTATTCATGTATTCAGTGTCCTGCTGTGAAACTATTTTGTAGTTACATTTGTTGTATTTGTTGAGGAAACTGATTTAATCATATCCATGATTGAATGAACTGACCCTATGAATCATTGAACATACTCAGGGGGAAAAGTGATTTTATTATGTATCTGTGACTAAAAATAAAATCTGTATTCTCCAGGTTGATGGTGGTAGCAGATAGTAATTATTATTGAGGCATGTTGGATATTGTTGACTGAATTCTGGTCAACAAAAAAAAGAAAACTCTTTAGCTGAAATAGTTTTTTGCCTCTCTGTATACAGTGCTTCTACATCACTACTGTCAGAACTATAAATATACTTTACACTGAATAAATTATTGGATATTTGTGTGTCGAAGCAAAATGATCATGAACTTCAACAAATCAGATCACTTGATTTATAGACATTTTTGAGAACACATGGCCTCATTTAGCGGTCACTTATTGCCCCCAAGAGATTTGGGCAAGTTTCATAAACACTGGTTTTCTCTGTGCCTGCATGAGAATCCCTCATAAATTAACAAACGCGGATTAGTTGCGGATTATCTTAAAATTTGCGTGAATGCGCAGCGGGACCGAATGTTCAGGAACGTTAGGAATAACATTTTAAACTACAGTGGTGTGAAAGCGCTTTATAATTTTTTTTTACATGTTTATCACACTTTAATGTTTCAGATCATCAAACTAATTTAAATATCAGTAAAAGATAACACAAGTGAACACAACATGCAGTTTTTAAATTAAGGTTTTTATTATTGATGGAAAACAAAATCCAAAACTACATGGCTCTGTGTGAAAAAGTGTTTGCCCCCTAAAACTCATAACTGGTTGGGCCGCCCTTAGCAGCAACAACTGCAATCAAGCGTTTGTGATAACTTGCAGTGAGTCTATTACAGCGCTGTGGAGGAACTTTGGTCCACTCATCTATGCAGATTTGTTGTAATTCAGCCACACTGGAGGGTTTTCGAGCATGAACCGCCTTTTTAAGGTCATGCCACAGCATCTCAATAGGATTCAGGTCAGGACTTTGACTAGGCCACTCCAAAGTCTACATTTTGTTTTTCTTCAGTCATTCAGAGGTGGACTTGCTGGTGCGTTTTGGATCATTGTCCTGCTGCAGAACCCAAGTTCGCTTCAACTTGAGGTCACGAACAGAAAGTCGGACCTTCTCCTTTAGAATTTTTTGGTAAACAGCAGAATTCATGGTTCCATTTATCACAGCAAGTCAAAAAAAACCCAATGAAATGAAAACCCAAAATTTCAGTATCTCGGGAAATTTGGAAATTGTTAAAAGGTTTAATATTGGACACTCGTGGTGTCACACTCATTAAATGCAAAAACCTGCAAAGGTTCCCTGAGCCTTTGAATGGGTCTGTCTGGTTCAGGCTACACAATCATGGGGAAGACTGCTGAGTTGACAGTTGTCCAGAAGACGATCACTGACACCCTGCACATGGAGGGTAAGACACAAAAGGTCATCGCTAAAGAAGCTGCTGTTCACAGTGCTATATCCAAGCACATTAATGGAAAGTTGAATGGAAGAAAAAAAGGTGGAACGAAGCCCATTCAAGAGTTTGGGGGGATTCACAGATTGGACTGCAGCTGGAGTCAGTGCTTCAAGATCCATCACGCACAGACGTATCCATGGGCTACAACTGACTCATTCCTTGTGTCAAGCCACTCCTGAACCAGAGACAACGTCAGTGGTGTCTTACCTGGGCAAAGGACAAAAAAGACTGGATAAAGTCGTCTTTTCAGATGAAAGGAAAGTACATTTAGCTTTTTCTTTGAAATTCAAGGTCCCAGAGTCTGGAAGAAGAGAGGAGAGGCACAGAATCCAAGTTGCTTGAGGTCCAGTGTAAAGTTTGCACAGTCAGTGGTGGTTTGGGTCATGTGATCTGCTGGTGTTGGTCCACTGTGTTTTATCAGGTTTAGAGCACTTCATGCTTCCCTCTGCTGACCAGCTTTATGGAGATGCTGATTTAATTTTCCAGCAGGATTTGGCACCTGCCCACACTGCCAAAAGCACCAAAAGTTGGTTGAATGACCATGGTGTTGGTGTGCTTACCTGGCCAGCAAACTCACCAGACCTGAACCCCATAGAGAATCTGCAGTATTGTCAAGAGGAAAATGAGAAACCAGAGACCAAAAAAATGCAAATGAGCTGAAGGTCAAAGAAACCTGGGCTTCCATACCACCTCAGCCGTGCCACAGACTGCCACGCCATCACCTCCATGCCACGCCGAATTGAGGCAGTAATTAAAAGCAAAAGGAGCCTCTACCAAGTATTGAGTACATATACAGTAAATGAACATACTTTCCAGAAGGCCAACAATTCACCAAATTTTTTTTTGATTGGTATGAACTATTCAAATGTTTTGAGATCTATATAATGAGTTTCACTTTTTGTAATGACTTACTGAAATAAATCAACTTTTTCAATGATATTAAAAGTTCTTGAGATGTATTTGTGTGTATGTACACATGTATACCACGAAATTGGTCTGTGGCGTTCAAAAGGTTGGAGACTCCTGTTCTAGATGCGGTCATTGTGGCATTTAAGCATTTTGACCTGGTTAATACTTTTTATGCTTGTCAATCCGGGGTAAATGTGAATTTATAGTTTTAAAAGGAAATATTTTATTAGATGAATAGACATTGTGATTTTTGTATTAAATAATTGCATTATTTGTCTCCATGTGTTCATGCGTTGCATTCGTTTTCAGGGTAGAAATGATCAAATGAGTTCACAAATATTACTATTTAGTTTCTTTTCCTTTAGATTTTTTTTTATTTTGACAATTGTTCTATTTATTTTACACTAAAAAAGGAGAGATTTTTGGTATGAATCAAAGGCACTGGTTTATAATTAATTTCTTTTTTTTTTTTTTTTTTTTTTTAAACACTCAGGGGGACATTCCGGATCGAGCGGACCGACGGCTCACACTTTGATGTGCGAATCCCTCCGTTCTCCCTGGAGAGCAACAAAGATGACAAGTCTCCTCCTGCAGGATACAACTGGTAGAGCGGCTGAACGAACAGCCATTCATCCCCCATTTAAAATCCTAACACAGAGGATTAAAAACCCTGATCTCGGATCATGAATGAAGGATCAGTCCAGAAATCCTTTTCGTGAACTTGGACTTCTCTTGAGACTGATTTAAATTGTCACCTTTTCAATACTGTATCTATCAGAGATGTTTGGTAATCTCATCGTTGTTCGAGGTATACGTTACGCACAATTTGTTTGGGTGGGGGCAAGAAAAAGAAAGTGTGCACTAATATGGTTGAACATCCACATAGGTGACCTCCATTTGCATTTTACGCAGGGTTTACTTTGTCCACCCTCTTTTTCCAGCTCATCATCATCTATTTTTTTTTTTTTTTTTTTTTTTTCTTCTTTCTTTAGTTTAAAAACTGACAAGATGTGTGCAGGTACTTTCTTTCCCAGTGTATTTTTTTCCCCTCTCAGCGTTTCTGCTTCTCCTTAATATCAGTCTTCCTGCATGCTTCATTTCTAACACAGGAGCGTTTTGGTCATGGAGAAGTTTGCAGTTTGTGTGTCCCTATGACACGAATCTGCTCCCGATTTTAGAATGAAAGCTCAGTTGTGAATTGTTTTAAAACGAGCCCGATTTGTGATTCTGGCGAAAGCTGACTGGTGAGTTGCGATTTGTTTCCATAGTGCGCTTTTATAATGTTGAACTATTGCCCCAGTGGAACCCTATGTAATGAATAAATGCATGTCAAAAGTGTTAGTACCACGAAGAACCACTGTTGTGTATATTTTAGCATTTTTTTCTCTCTCTAACACACCTAATTGATGTATTCCCAGGGAATTATTGGTTCCTGGTTCCCTGTGACTGTTGGCTAAACACTGCTGGGCAAATTGAGCATGCACAAATGTCAAAATGTGAATGCCTTTAATCACCAACAAATGATTGGCCAGAAATTGAGCAAGAATGAAACGAATGCCCTCCCGAGACTCTCCTGTGCTTGTTTAATTGTGCTGCCAGGAACTGTTTGGAAGGAAAAGCTGACTGGAGCATCATTTGCAGGAGGTGGAGGCTTTGTGGTTAAGGCTCTGGGTTTCTGATCGGACGTCGGGTGTTCAAGCCCCGGTATCGCCAAGCTGCCACTATTGTGCCCCATGAGCATGGCCCTTATATCCTTCGTGATCTAGGGGTGCTGTATCATGGCTGAGCATGCACTCTGACTCCTCCTTAATATTGCTAGGATATGTAAAGAAAGAGCTTCCCTGTGTGATCAATAAAGTATTCTAAATAACAAAAAAATAAAATAAGCATTGGCTTCTGTAAAAAGGTGTTTTTGAGGTTCACACACGGCTTTAACCAAATCCAATGGAAAAACTATTCGATTCGAATTCCCTTCGTCTGTTAGTTTAATCCTTGATAGTTTTCTGACCAGTGATTTGTTGTTAACAGTATTAAAAGCCATTTTGGTCTCGCTTTCTGTGTTTGTTTTCTTTTCTTTTGTCCAGTAGTATGCACTTGGCAAAAATAGCTTGAACAGAGTCTCAGAGATTCCTTTAAGGCCCAGAGACCATGATGCTAGTGGTAGAAACCTGATGCAAAAAAAGGCATCTGAAAGACATCTCCAGTAATAGTCTGTTATTGCTCCATGCTCCGGCTGAGGAAACTTCCTGTTGATTAGCCAGATGAACTGACTAATAAAAAAAAGAAATTGCTAAACCTATTTAACTACATATGACCGTTGAAGTGGGTGTGTTAGAGTGAGGAAAACACACATGTACAGGACATGGTGTTCTCCTGGACCTGTTGTTTTTGAGTGATTCCTTCTCTTTTCCTCTTCCCTTTGCTTTTCTTGAGCAGTACTCTTGAGAAAGGTCTGTTTCTCTGATCAAACATGTTTTAAATACCACCTCGAGCTACAGAAGCTTCTACTTTGCTAGGGATTTGGATTTATACTCGATAGATACAGTATACAGGCAAATGTTCCTGGACACCTGACCTTAAGATTTGTATGTGATTTTTGACTTCCCCATTTGCTGTTATAATAACTTCCACTTTTCTGTGAAGATGTTTCACTAGATTTTGGCGTGTGCTTGTGGAGATTTGTGCTCATTCAGCCGTAATGGCACAACCACAAGTCCGGTACTGCTGTAGCTGAATTGAGGAGGCCTGGGATACGGTCAGCGTTTCTGTACAAGTTTCTGTTGGAGGTCCGAGCTCTAAACAGGTTTGATTCTCCTAGTTCAAGTGAATGGAAAATATTATGCTACTGCATTCAAAGACATTCTGTTCAATCATGTGCTTCTGATTCCACATATGGCTGGAAAAAGTCAAGTGTCCCAATACTTTTGTCTGTATAGTGTATTAAAGGTATATGACGGTCTGCTTAAAGCAATACCCTTCTGCCCGATTGAGTAATATGATAAGCCAAACATATGGTATTTATACGTGTGTGTGTGTGTGAGAGAGAGGTGAAAGCCTTTTAAAGGAAAAAAGGAGTCCTTTGCATATTAAGAAGCATCATTGTGACACATTTTAAAATTCATTGAGAATGTTTTCATGTACATTTTTTTTGTGTGTTCCAAGAATTTATTGCTGAAGAAATTGCTGAAGAAATTGCTGCCATTAGAATGAATAAAGAGAAAATTGGATTGAATTCCAAATTGTTTACAGTCTTGTCCAGTGTCAGTAATTGTTATGCTCTTCGTGATGTCACATCACCGTTCCGTTACTGGGATATCGGTGAATTTTATGGGGGGGTTTTTTTCGTGTGTGTGTGCAAGATGATGTGCCATGAGATATTTTCTATTGTGTCCGTAAATAACGGAGTTACATACAGTAAGAGCCCGATTGTTTGTGCGTACAAGGGAAAACTCACCTATGCATTTTTTTGTTGTGATAATTGACTGATGGAAATAAAATCCGAGATCAAATTTAATTTGCTATTTATTTCTTTATTTTTTTGTTCATAAAGGATGGAGGTAAAGAAATTTAAGAAAATAAAGATCATGTAAATAGCAGTGAAAAAGCTTCTCTCATTTACTTCAAATATATTTTTATCCATGAATATTATTTATGAATATTATTTAAATAATTCAAAATGGTCTTCAAAATCAGATTTCAGTTGTCATATCATATGTGACTGAGGCATCTAGACATGCAGCAAGAGTGAGTCATAGACAGATGTGGTGGAGAGAATTTATTTTTACAAAATAAAACATAATTCAGAATCAGATAATAAATAAAACGGAAATAATGTAAGTTATGTATTCTTTCTGTGCGGCCCGGTACCACAGACCGCGGCCCAGGGGTTGAGGACCACTGCTTTAACCGATTGGATTCCGACTGGCTGACTCTGAGGCCCTCTAGAAGGCGTCTAACCATGTTGCCATTTTCACGTCCTTTGATAAGATAGTCAGAGAGTGCACTAGTGATTAGTCAGAGCTCGCGAACCACACCAGCTCAGATATATTTGTGTGGATTTAATCGCTATCTTTTTCCTTCCACAATTGCTGACCGCGGAGAAAAAATCTATTTGGTCACAGATATATCTACAAGATGGACTTTTCAAGAAAATCTGGACATCGTGAGAAAAGTTCGTCCGAAACAGTTCAAAACTGTTGTTAGACATCTATAGAGAAATGTGTGCTTTTCCAAATCATATCTATTCAGCTGAATTAGCCAGAACTCCCAGAAAACCCAGTTTTCTTTTGAATAAATTTGCCATTTGTAATCATTTCAGTTGTCCAGGATCTCCAAGCCCATGCTGCTGAGTAAACTGGGTATGGACTTATGGAATAAGAATGAGTGTAGGAAAATTGTATGTGTAGTGATAATGCATCAATAGTGCAGAGATGAGATGTAAAGAACCTGCTTGATAAACTGGGTTAAATGAATTCAGATATTGGGCAGCAGATGGCGACAAACCACACAAAATCTTCACATCCAAGAGATTCACCTAAAATACCCTCTGCATTTCTATTGCAAAATAAAACCAGTGTAAAACAGCCTCAGATCGACTCGAGCAGCGTTTACACCAGCATTAGGGATAAGTAGAAGGTGCAAAGTCCACATGTGAAAAATGAATCAGGTGTAAGAATTACATGTATTAGTTTCGGAGCTGTTTTCTGAGCAGCATGACTCATAAACAAAAGAGCAAAGGTCCAGCTTTGAGGAAGAGGTGTAAAGTTCACAAGATTTACACCAGGAAATAAATATATCCAGTTTACAGCAAACATCCACTCAATTCAAGTCAATCCTTTACATAGCATCTTGAAACTCTGACTTAGGGCCAGACAATGGCAAGACAACTAGAACATTCACAAAACAGCAGATTTTGAGGGGTGTTCACGAGGTGGTCCAAGAAAGCCCACTCCATCAGTAGACTAATTCTGTGCCTAAGTGTGTAAAGATCATTTCAGATGACTGTATGATTTTTTGATTATATGGGTAATTTGTATATACCATGAAACTGCACACACTAACAAAAATAATCACATGGAAAAAGAATCATGTGTAAAATATCTCATGTGAAAAAATTGTCTTTGTGGACAATAATAAAAAAAATAAATAAATCAAGCATTATAATTACATGCAAAAAGATCCAGGATGTAAAATAATAATAATAATAATAATAATAATAATAATAATAATAATAATAATAGTCATTAAAATAGTCATTAAAATATGCAATTATTTAATAACATGTACAAAGTAGTAATAATTATAGACAAATGTGTAATAAAAAAAACAATTAAATTACATGTAAAATTGTATAATAATAAAACAAAATACCATGTAATAAAAAGATTTTTAAAAGATCTTAAAAAATGAAAAGAAAATAAAAAAAACCGTGAAATGCATCAGAATCACGTGAAAATATGAAAAATAAAATTAATTTAAAAAAAAAAAGGTCTCTTTATAAGAATGAGCTCGTGATTCAAATGTAAATCACATGCAACGATCAATGTTCATATAATAAAACTCAAAGGTGATTGTGAAGGAAAAAAAATCGCATGGGAAAAAGTAAATAAATTAACGAATGACGTCAAAATCAAACCACGTGCATTTCCCAGTGAGTTGTGAAAACGTGTGAAAGTTTGCGTGTAATGTTTTTTTTTTTGTTGTTGTTGCTGCACGGTGATGTTCGGCGTATGCACACACTCGGTGCACGTGTGAGGGGTTCAGTGAGAGGAGGAGGAGAATGATGATGATGATGATGATGATGAAGAGTCATGTTGACAGGGAGAGAGTTACCGAGAAAGCGCGAGACACAGTACACCAGCTGCGCGCGCTCCCGGTGTTCAGCAGCACAGAAAGCTCTGAACAACTCCTCAGGGTTATGGGTTTATTTCCACCAAGAACACAGAGGAGGAAACTCGGGCTCTTCTTTTCGTCCTCAATTTTTTTTTTCTTTGGAAGTAAAAGTTAAGGCGGACGATGTGTTTATTTCAGAGCTCTGCCGGTTGATACCAGGTGATATCTCACGGTTCATCTCAGGATTTCGCTCAGCTGTCAGCTGCCTCCTCCTGCCCGAAGACCGAGTGAAGGCGTAGAATGCAGTGTCGTGCTGCGGGGCTTCACCTGATACACGGAGCTGAGGAACATGTTTCTGTTTCTTTAGGTGTTTGGCTCCTCAGCAGAACTCATTATCATTAAAACCTCCCAAAAAGATTTTCTTCTTCAGATTACAGCATTTTAATGAGATTTATTCCCTGGAGTGAATCTTTTAACAGTAGAAAAAGTAAAGGCGTTCTAATACACCTGTCATACAACCAGCCGACAGCATGAAGCAAACCGGACATTGAATTGGTTCTTTTTTTGAAGCGAGAACAGCGAGTCGATTCATCACTTGATTCCTTTAAGTGAGTAGAGTGAGTCGATTCTTTTTTAACGACTCGTTTATGTGCGTAGGGTTAATCGATTCATTTTAAACGATTCTTTTAAGTGATTATGGTGATTAGTTTCTTTTCAAATGACCTTTTCTAAATGAGTAAGATGAATCGATTCGTTTTGAACAAATCTTTTAACTAAGATTAATCGATTTATACAAGACTTCTATAAGTGAGTAGGGTGAATCGATTCATTTCAAACGATTCTTTTAAGTGAGTATGGTGAATCGTTGCTTTTCAAATTACTTTTTCTAAATGAGTAAGATGAATAGATTCGTTTTAAACGAATCTTTTAACTAAGATTATTCGATTTATACAAGACTTCTATAAGTGAGTAGGGTGATCGATTCGTTTTAAACGACTCCTTTAAGTGAGTAGGTGAATCGTTCTCTTTAAACGACTCATTTAATTGAGTAAGTTGAATCTTCCTTTAAAACGACTATTTTTAAGTGAGTCGAGAATCGATTCTTTTTAAACGACTCTTAGGTGAGTAAAATGAGTCGTTTTAAACGACTCTCTAAAGCGAGAAGGGTGTGTCGATTCCTTTTAAACGACACTTTTAAGTGAGTAAGATGAATTGAATCCTTTTAACCAGCTCTTTCATGTGATTTGATTCCTTTGATTGGGAAAAACTAGTCAAAACATTGTCAGTTTTGACTGTTGTTTACATTGTTAGTGCATTTTATTGGTGTATTACTTACTTCATTTTGAACTGCAAATATATTTTCAAGATAAATTTACATAGAAATAGTTTTTTGAATACCCTGAAAACTGTCATATAGAATCATCTGGGTTTTTGAATTGCTTACAGAGCAGCCTAGATGTCCCTCAACAAAAATCATTCAGCACAAATCAAGAATCAGAATTAATTTATATTGAAAATAGTTTGCACTGAGTGTGAGAGAGAACCTCATCAGCAAAAGGAGTCGTGATGCGCATAGCTACACCTGGCAATTCAGTAATGCAGGATGGGGGCTAGGCAGTCTAAAGGGCCCGAAGCTGGCTCTGGGCCGCTCCAGGGGGTTTGGAGAAGAGCGCAGAGCTCTGTCCTGTTCCGGTCATCTTCTGGTGAGCGACCAGAGAATCCAGGGGTACCTGCACCATACCGGCGGCGTGTTGGCATGATTCAGGACATGCTACTGAAGGCGAAGGAGGGGAGACAGGATGAGGCCAGTGAGCTGCTGAAAAGCCTAAGACAGGTAAAATAATCAGAGATTTTTAAAACCGTTTTGAGAAGCGTACCAAAATAATATATTTTTTTCACAATAATGTGTTGCAGTGTCTGCTCAGCTCTCACCCTTGCCTTTAGGGATTATCTCATCTGAATACTGTAGATTTGTGCTTAATCATAAACTGTGCTCATCCCATTTATATTATACTCCTACCGAACACACTGTACACACTGACCAACACACTTAACTCATAGTATACAGTTGCAGAGGAGCAATAATGTAAATCTGACAGAAATAGGATGAGGCCCCTTTTAAATCTGGGTCTTCTCACAGTTCCTTCCTTGTTTCATTCAGTTTTTCTTTGCCCCTATTGCCTTCAGCTTATTCATGAGGGTTCAAAATCGACATCTGAATTTCTGTAAATCTGCTTTGAGGCAATGTTTGGTGTTAAAAGTGCAATACAAATGAAATGTTATTAAATTTTGATATATATATATATATATATATATATATATATATATATATATATATACCTCAAAAGCGATTTGGCCTTCATTCCTCTATCTTGTTGTTGGTAGAGTGGAGATGCGTGTAGTTTATATGTACAGAATATATATGTTTGCTTGTTTAGATGGAGAAGGAAGCACATGCTAGTACCCACGCTTCAATCTTCACAGCTGTCAAGCAAGAAAGACGATTAGATGTTTGGCAGCATCTGGACAGAAAAAAGACCCCTGAATATGAGATGCCTTTCTGAATAAGAGGAAGGGGTTAAAGGGTTATTCAGTGTTTTCCATTCAAGATTCGCATCTCGAAGCATATACAACGATACGATACATGAAAGATACATTTGAAGCAGCTACCGATGCGATGCGATACGATTCACCCCAATGCCGATTCAGTGTGATCCGATTTCGATTCGATTCAACACAGTACGATTCAATGCGATACGATGCAATGGAAAATATACGATTAATTATTATTATATGATATGCTTTTATTTCTTTGGTTCAAACAGGCAGCAATCATAAATGTACTTAAGTGCCTTCTGACTTCCACAGTAACTCATGGTTCTTTCACAAACAGGCCTTTTCAGTGCAAAAAAAGTAAAAAGATTACATAAAACTAGAACCAAAGACGTTCTTTTTCTGTTGTGTCTCCAAAAAGATGCAGCTCTGCCTCTGCCATGTTAATCTACATTCTATGTGACTCTCTGGACACGCCTACTAGGAGAGCACGCTCGAGCGAGGAGAAACCAATCTACATATCAAATATTGGTCACGAATAGTTTTATTATTAATTATCACTTTCTCAATAATAAAAGTATACCGCATCTACTAATAATGATATATAACAATGTTTTTTTTTTTTTATTTAACAATGCAAATATGTTACAATACAATTGCCAACTTGTATTTGATGCACAAAACGATGCATCACATTAACTTTCATGCTGATGCACCGATGCGAATCGGTCAATCTTACCATCCTTACTATCCAGGCTCTCTCTATGGAGTACACAGCAACGAGATATTCCAGAAAAAAAAATCATTGTCATAAATTAATTGCGGACTGGACAATTGTTAAAACTAAGGCTCCTTAGGCCACTTGCAAAAATTCAGCACATACAGGAAAATAAAACCCAAATGATTTATTCACATTGATTTTATCACAAATGTTGAGCTATTTTATAAGTTGCTTAGTAGCTCCTAGTTTTATAACCATAAAGACTGTAAAAGACTGTAGAAAGAACATTATCTATAATCACACACTCCATTGCTCATGTTAGTTCTTAATCTCCAGTGTTCTGTATTGTTGTAAGATTTATGATCAAACTCTTGATGTCACCCAAATGAGGATGGGTTCCCCTTTTGAGTCTGGTTCCTCTCAGGGTTTCTTCCTCATAACATCTAAGGGAGTTTTTTCCTTGCCACATTCGCCATTGCTGCTCATCAGGGATAAATGCACACCATTCACCTTAACTGTTGATTTCTGTAAAGCTGCTTTGAGACAATGTCTGTTGTGAAAAGCGCTATAGAAATAAACTTGACTTGACTTGATTTATTTTGTCCCCAGCCAAATCCGCTCGCTAGTCGCTAGTACAAAATGCACAACATGGGAAAGCCCTAGTTGTAACATTTCGAATTCCTGATGCTAATCACAGAGCAGTGTAACACACATTTAGGGAGTGCTATCCGTTCTGATCTATATACACGGGATCCCACCCACATGGCCCTGACTAGCTGGAGAAAGAGAGACTTTGACATCCCTAATGCATTGTGTGGGTTTGCTACCATGATCCTGGTTATAGACCTGATCACCCATGCTCTGCGGATATTGTGTATATCGGAGTGTATTAAAGATACACACACACTGATGATCTTGTAAACTACGGATAATGCCTCTTCATCTCTCTTTCTCTCTGTTTCTTTCAGAAACAGTATACCCTAGAGAAAAGAGAGAGGACGTATCCGTCCATGAATATTTAATACCTCCATACCTTCATTAGTGTGCACGGGTAATGCAGAAAACCGCCTGCCTCTGCATGTCCTCTCTTTCTCTCTCTCTCTCTCCTTTTCTCTCATGATATTCTGCCTTTGCTTTTTTTCAAAAGCGTAGTTACTTGCCGAATTTCCATTGGTGCCACTCGCTCCGAAAAGTATGGGGTGATTTATAACAGATGGCCATTTCATCATGTCACAAGCAGTCAGCAGATCGATTCTAATGTATTTACCTATCATGAGTGCACACTAGGCTTTCTATCAAATGCATCAGTCTCTCCAAGGCACTCTGATAATTGTCGAGCCAAACAAGTTTTCCTGACTAGGAAATTCAAGGGCAGCTCCTGAGAGTTTAGTGCTAAATAACATAGTTTAGGTGCTCCTGGAAGAACTCTGATTATCTCTTAGTCCCCCTGTGATCAATAAACTCTGTATTCATTACACTTAAGGCACATGCGGTTCAAATCTCTGTCTCGCTCTCACTCTTTCTCTCTCTACTTTCTCATATACACACACACACCCACACATGAGTTGCCATACCTTTCTTTTCTGCATTGCAATTCAATGTCGAACCCACATACAACCCTGTCCTTCTGAACATCTCATACAGTTGCGAGAACAAAAGTTTCCATTTCTCCCTAAAGGCAAACAGAATAAGAGCCGTCGAGGAAGGAAGGTGCAGCATCGATAATGTAAAACGACACGACCTTAAAAGAGCAAAATGCTCAAGTTAGGTTTGGGTCGAAAACCTTACAGAGTTCTGACTCGACCAGAAAAACTTTTCAGTGTCCTTGGGTCATGTAGGTAAAATTAAATTGCTGCATCTTTAGTAACCCGCTTTATCCAGGTCAGGGTCGTTAAACCCAGGATGGGGCGCCAGTTTATTGCATACAGTATTTTATTGAGTTGTGGTGGTGTTCATAGGGCTGTTTTAACGTTTTCTGTCAAATATTATGACCTATTTTGAGTGACAAATGATTTTAAAATGTTTGCTTTTTACCAAATATAACATCGATACCCTATTTCACCTTTATTGATGTTTCGCAATCACAAGGACGTGCGCTTTCTGGCTCATTTAGAAGCTGCAACTAGCACTTATAGAGACCCACTGGGACAGAACTCACGCTGCCCCATGCTCACTCTGTGAAAATTTTCTGGAAGGGTTGCCAGCGTTGCGGTTTTTATGTACCAAAAATGGGACTTTTTAAAAGCAAATATGCCAGGATATTCATTTATGTGAAATAATCAGAATCGAATCTATTCTATTTCTGCAAAGTGTAAGTGTACAATGTTTGTGTATGCTGAATAGCAGCGGTCCCCAAACTTTTTTGCATCTCCAGTTTCATGCAAGGCAATTTTCCCATTGACTGGGGGAGGCCTGGGGCCAGGTATGACATGCATGAGTAAACATAATAACATGCATATCATATTACTATTATACATAATTACATGATTTAATTATGAATTTAATTATGACTTAAATCATGAAAATTCAACTCAACCTACCATAATGCAGAATCAGAGAGAGCTTAATTTAAAACACCTTGCAGATCAGTAAAAGTCAATATAATGCAAATAATCTGAAAATGAAGGTTTTCATTCTTTCGGTGGAGCTTGGTACCAAATTATCGGCTCAGTTTTTGGGGGAACCCTGATGTATAGAACAGTTTTGGTTTTAAGATATAGTGCAAAGCTCGAAGTTGCATGAAGGGCCATATGTCATTTCTTATTGTGAATGTCAAGGGTTATCTTCAGAACCATTCCAGCAGGTGTTGGGGTGACATGAAAGTGTTTTTATGAAACATACTAGATGTTTGACTGTATATGTGGTGTGTGTGTGTGTGTGTGTGTAGGATTTAGGCATGGAGTCGACATCTCTGGATGATGTGCTGTACCGGTATGCCAGTTTTCGCAATATGGTGGACCCCATCACTCATGACCTTATCATCAGCCTCGCTCGCTATATGCACTGTCCAAAAACGGTGGGATCAAACTCACACACACACACACACACACACACACACACACACACACACACACACAGACATTTACACACACAAATTTTCTTTATAGGTTTTCTGTTTTTCTTCCTTTTATCCATAATCACCCTCCTTTTCCCTTTGTTTTTCCGTTTTTTTTATTCTTTTGCTTCCGCTTTTCCTTATTTCTGTTTTTCCAACTTTTTGTCTTGGTTTTTTTCCTTTCTCTTATTTCACCTTCCTTCACAATTCCTTCATTTCTTCAGGAAGAAAGGAATGAAATTAATGATGGATGAATTACAGAATAAAACTACGAAAGGAAGGAATGAAAAGGAATGAATTAGTAATGAATTAGTAATGAGTGAAAACAAACAAGCGGAAGAAAGGAAGGAAGGAAGGAATAAAATAAGCGAGTTCATGAAAGCACTAATGACAGGAAGGAACAGATAAAAGGAAAATAGTAAGGAATGAACATTGAAAGGATCATAGAAAGAAAGGAAGGAGGGAAGGAAGGAAGGAAGGAGGTAAACGTTTATTAATGCATGGTATATCATGGACTGAAAGGCGTAGCATCAAGAACTCGAGTTTTTACGGTATCCTTTCCTTCTTTTTTTACCTTCCTTCATTCTGTTTTTCTTTCTCCATTTATAGGGAATAAAAGAATTGCTGAGAAAATCAGTGAGTCGTTCCATTTTCAGACCTCTTTAAAGAAAGAATGACTGATTTTAGTATAAAAACGTGTGTGTGTGTGTGTGTGTGTGTGTGTGTGTGTGTGTGTGTGTG
>JAAIIK010000041.1:4486496-4500507 GCA_014706435.1 Silurus glanis | reverse complement strand
ATTATTTTATAGAAACACATTTTTCTAGAACACTTGTGCTGCAGCGCGGACGCGTGTCTGGTAAAGCACTAAGCTCCACCGCCTGCTTCCTTTATGGAGTTCCGACGCCATCTTTGGAATCCAGTTACTCACATTTTCTCCCCCATCCGCATTCTGGTAAACCACGCCCACTCACGGATTGACTTCTTTTGATCTGTCCGGAATGCCGTAGCTTGATTGGTTGCTGCGGCTTGGAACACGCGCGAGCCGGAGCGCGTAGAACCAATGGAATAGCAAGGGGGCGAGGTTTTGAGAGGAATACGGGTGGGGAAAAGTGACGCCTTAGCTACCGGTAGAGCGGGAAGTCCGGCTGCTGTGGTGTCGCTCCGCCAGGATCTACCGACTGACTCGCCCACTTTCGAGCCTTTCTTTCCCCCCCTTTCTTCGCTCTTTTTTTCCCCACACGGTGAAGCACCATGGACCGAGACCACTTCGTTTACCAGGCAAAACTCGCCGAACAAGCCGAGAGATATGACGGTGAGTGAGTGACAGAGCCGTTTTTTTCTTTTCTTCCCCTCCGCTCCACAGTTTCTCCTGTTAGCCTGATAGCTTCCTCACAGGGCTCCTTTTCTAAGTAACATTTACTACCTGCAGCGTCTTTATGACTCAGGGCCGTTTGAGCAACTGTACATATACTTTATTTCTCACTGTGTGGAGAAAGTACGAATATTTATTCTCTAATTGAAAAGCAGGGACTCTTTCACCAAGCGGCTATGATTAATGGGATGGGAGGGGGGGGGAGCTAGGGCTGCTTAGGCCTTATCTTGTGTATGTGTGTGTTAAAACCCCAAACAAACTCATTGAAATTCTCACTAAAGGACACATTTTGAAGCATTTGAAGCTTTAAAATAGATAATAATCCTACCCATGACTAAGTATTATAGAACCCGAGCGGGCATTTTGACCCGTTCAGATTAGAAAACCTATTAATTTCGATGCTAACGACATGCTAGCGCTGTGAGGCGCGTTATTACTGAGGGATTCGCTTCATCACGCATGTCGGGTTTTAGACTGATTTTTATTTTCAGTTGAATACAATATAACTCAAATTCGGTGGTGTGACTTCCAATAGTATTATATATTTGCTGAATTTGGATAAAAAGGCGTACAAAATATTTCCTAGCGGTAGCTTCTGTCTCAGTGGACACGAGTGATGCTAGACATGAGCATGTGGTTCTATTATGTGTTGCACAGCTTTTCCATTGAGGTAGAACCTGGATATTTTATAACCAGAGTGCAGCTTGTATAGCAGTATTGATTTACTCGACATACAGCCATTATTGTCTTAACACCTGGCAACAAAAGTAAGTAGATCCTATATTAACCAAAGTGTCAATATTTCGTGTGAGCACCATTGTTCTGTAGCACTGCTTTGATCCTCCTGGGTATGGAATTCACCAGAGCTGCACAGGTTGTTGCTGGGATCCTCTTCCACTTCTCCATAATGACATCACAGAGCTGCTGGGTGTTAGACACATGGCGCTTCTCCACCTTCCGCTTGAAGATGCACCACAGGTGCTCAGTAGGGTTCAGGGCTGGAGACATACTTGGCTACTCCATCACCTTCAAATTCAGCCTCATCAGCAGGGCAGTTGTCATCTTGTTGTTGTGTTTGAGGTCATGTTGGAAAACTGCCGTTCTGCTCAGTTTCTGAAGGGAGGGCATCGGGTTCTGCTACGGAATGTCACAGTAAATATTGGAATCCATGTTTCTCTCGGTGAACTGCAGCTCCACAGTACCAGCAGCACTCATGCAGCCCCAGACCATGATGCTACCACCACCATGCTTGACTGTATGGCAAGACACACTTTTCTTGGTACTTCTCACCAGGGCGTCGCCATACATGCTGGACACCATCTGAGCCAAACAAGTTTTTCTTAATCTCATCAGACCACAGGACATGGTTCCAGTAATTCATGCTCTTGGACAGGTCGTCTTCAGCACACTGTTTGTGGGTTTTCTTGTGAGCCTGATGCACAGCACGTGGACTCGACTTCTTTGATGGACCCTTGCAAGGCCTGTTCCGAGTGGAACCCGTCTTGGAAAACCTCTGTACGACCCTGACCACTGTACTGTAGCTCAGTTTCAGGGTGTTACCGATCTTATATTCTTGGCCGTCTTTGTGGAGAGCAAATCCTTCGAGAGGTCCATGTTGAACATTTCAGTATGTGAGAATTGTACTCAAAGCACCAAATTTTAACTGCTATAATACAAGAGACACAAATTTGTATGGCTCTGTCAAGCAGACAAAAACATGAACATGATGAATCGAACATCTGGCTGTGCGTGGTTAAGTGACATACAGCTATCATCACTTAGGGTGTACTCACTTCTGTTGCCAGCTACTTTGACAATAATGGCTGTATAAGTTATTTTCAGAGGGAAGTAAATACATACTGCTATACAAGCTGCATGTTGACTACTCTAAAATATATCCAAGTTTTATTTCTATTGTTTTGTCCTCTGACAAGATATACTACAATGAATGCTGAAAAGTGAGGGGTGTACTCACTTTTGCGTGTGTGTGTGTGTGTGTGTTTTATATATATGCTGCATTCAATATACCTGTTCTATGAATAAGCTGAATTGACATCATAATAATAAATAAATCACTCTGCTGCTGTCTGAATATATTCATGTTTAATACACTGCAGAGAAATAGTTTTTCCTGTGGCAATCAGAATATCTAACAGTGCAGAATAGGTTGCTTTAGAAACACACCTCCTCTATACTGCAGGAGTGTACAACATCAGGGTGCAGACTGGTCTAAAACACAGAGGAAACATCAACCGTTAATCGCATTGCAAGTTTTTATCTAAGGAACAATGCTCTGGCTCGACTCCTAAACCCAACAAGCTTCTTCTCGCAGTCTCTGTGTTTCAGCGAACGGTTTTGGTGTCGTATTATTGTGAAGTTCAATAATATAATCGTGGAGAAAATCTGGTGTTAGATTTCAAGTTTTTAGGATCCAGCTAATCTAAATGATCTAAGTGAAGAGTTTGCATATGAAGAGGTGAGCGAAAATGAAAAGACAAGAAATTCAGCATAGTTGCATCTGCAATGTTTTAGGTTCAGGTAGAAATGAACAGAAGGAGAAATCTCACCCTCTCCTTTATGAGAGAGTGAAATGGTGATGTAAGAATCTGTTGAAACTAAATGGACATATGGACACGTTTGCTAAAAAAAAAAAAAAACCCTAGCTAGATTAATTTTTCTCCTGGATGACATGCATAGTAATTTTTAGTATGATGTCATTTTAAGTTTTTCTTTCTATTTTACGTCCATTTTAATCCTAGATTTAGGACACAAGCTTACATTTTTCATGCGATTAAATGTTTCCAGAAAGGTTTTGCCTCACTAATATTTAGCTCAGTTTTATATTTCTTACTTTTCCCAAGTGATACAAAATCCTCAGGTTACAGTTGCCTGTATATGCTCGCTGCATTAGTGTATAATGTAACCACTTTGAAGCCCTTTAAAGTCCACTGCATACTTATTTGTGATTCAGTCGCAGTTGAAAGATTCCTTGTATTGATGGTGCATTAGTTTTGGTGCACCCTAGGTTTTTGCTTTGCGCTGTCTTTGTAAATGTTATATGCCATAAAAATATTTGGTTATATTTAACGAGTGCTGCTTTAGTTGTCTAGCAACTTCTTTTGCTTTCTGAGGTACTCCAGGGGTCTAATGCCTCTGGATTCTGATGCATAAACGTAGAAGGACTTTTTGCTCCAAATTAAAGGCAGATCCAGTGCACTGGAACGTGTTTGTGCAGGTCAGGTCACTTGAGTTTCTAGGGCACTGAAGGGAAAGTGGTGTGATTAAAGGTTGTACAGAGGATCTGTGAAGAGCAAATTGCTGATGAGAACCGCATGCTTGGACACGTTTGTGGTTTTATTACTCAATTCGGGCTGCAACTAATGACTACTTTGATAATCGATTGAACAAATGATTATTTTTTTCCAATGAATCTATTAATTGGATTAAAAAACCTTTTTTTTATTATATTTTTGCTATATACTATATAAAACCCTGAATTAGATATTTAAATGCAATTTGTGTACATTTTTCCATAAAAACATTTGTATTGTATTTTGCAGATGGCAGGTTGACAACCATGCTTAAAAAATCTATATAAAATATAATGTTTTGACAATTTCTGTTTAAAGATATAGACATATATTTTGTTAGTTAGTGACGATATTAGCATCTGGAATATATAATTAATTTTGTATAATAATTACATTTTATATATACATTAACCAAATGTACAAACAATGAAAACGTTCATGTGAAGCTTGTAAAGCCGCAGTAAATCACATCGGTGTACAAATGCATAATCATTAACCGAAAACCACAACAGTGACTAACAATGTAATCGTTTACCGCTGCTGTTATTTGCTGCTTTTAGATTTAGTTTGTTCTCACCGTTTTAATTGATTCCATCACTATGTTGCAAGCCGATTGTGCAACCTGATACTCGCAAATCATGACAGAACAGATCCACTGCGACTGTCCCGAAGTTAGCAAATAATCTGTTTACACAATAACACTTCATTAAACAACCATTTTCACAATGTTGCTTACCGTGCTGACGTTTTGACTTTATCCGTGACAAGTGTGGTGTGTTTTTTCACGTGCATCACTGTGGTACTTCCATGCCACACAAGCTCCGCTTTGCGTAACTCCCAGGTACAGTTTTCTTTGTTGTGTTTAATATAAAGTTCTCCCAAATGCCTTGGATTACTCAGGACGCACACTTTTTCTTGCTGCCGGTTGACCCTCTGCTGTCCGCCATTTTTCCAAGCGGCTGTGTAATCTTAGCGTCATGCTAACCCGTCTCTTTTGCAGCCCAACTAATCGATAACGACATTTGTTGACAACTAATTTCTTTATCGATTAGTTGTTGTAGCTCTACTAAACACTGATCAATGTTTGACATATATCAAGAGTGATTGAGATGTGGCTCTATTTTTGGAGTACTTTGTGTAGTCGAGCTGTTTTGGGGTCAGTTTTTGCTATGGACTGTTTAGGAGGTATTTATTTACGATTATGTAAAAATTAACCACTACTTTTGCGGTGTGTACAAAACATTTGCCCATTTTCTTCAATATCAATGATTGTGATATTGCAGAAGGAGCACTTTATATGCAAGTCCCTTTCAAGTAAGGTTTGTCTCATGATTTTGTAGCAGCTTGCATTTTATTACTTTGACATATTACATATAACAGTAATTACATTGGTACTGTTTTGTTTGCTATTAAGATGAATAGGGCTTGCCATTGTCTTGGAACATGGATCCTTTTATTATGGCACACTTGGAGAACATGGATGAAGTATCTTGTACGTATTAGATTTTGAAGTATCTTCTACGTAGCCTGCTTAAAAGAAGGAGGCAGCGGGTACAGCTGGGGTTGAGCAGGCCGAGCTCGCAGGGTGAGGAATCTGTGTGTGAAAGAGTTCAGAGGGAGGAGAGGCAGTGGGGTTTGGCAGGGGGTGGTTCTTTGTCTCTTACATAAGCTCAGAAAAGAACAGGCTCATCCTGCCCATTCACTTGTTTCTCCAGAGGGCAGAAAAGAAGTTCTGCTAGAAGAGGCTCTTGCTCGACATCTTGTCTTTTTTTTCCCCCCTCCTCTCCCTGTTATAACTAAGTGCGGTGTCGGCGGTGCTTTGGGTGCTGACTGAGGCTCCTGACCTTTGAGAATTCTAGTGCAGTGGTGTAATGGTGATGCCCTCCTTCCCCACCCCTTCCTGCTATGTAGTTCCACACTGTGTAATCTATAGTGAAGAACAGGTCTTACATCATCCTCGCTTGTCGGACCACCTCACTCAGACACTGCTGCTGGCATTTGTTCTCTCGACGTTCAGTTTGTGATTAAAGGAATCAATCTAGTTTCTCATTCGAGTTGAAACGTGAAACTTGTAAAACCACGTTTGAATACACAGGCTTGTACGTCCCAAGATGTCGAATTGTTCGATGATATGAATTTGCAGCATTCATTCAACCAGTAGCAGAGCTGCTTTGGTATCATTGGTGTGTATTGCAGCACAATGCATGTGATTGCGCTACCTGAAGTTGGAAGCTTAACCAGCATGGACATTTTCCGTCATGTGCTAAATATGATAACGGATGTTTTTAAAAAAAAAAAAAAACCCCTGCAAATTTGACTCCGTATTTAATGTTTTGTACTCTGTCCGTCACAAAATGAAACAAGCCATGCATCAGCCTTGGCTCGGAGTTCTACTACGTTATGCTACTCCGCATTCCCATTCCGATGATCTCATCCCCTGCTTTCACTGCTTATCTTCAGAGTGCATCTGTCTGTCTGACATAGGTGGCTCCTCTGGGACAGAGTTATAAAGCAGATCCTTGTTGCGTGTTTGGGCTCGCATTGTGCATGCCTACCACCTCAGAATTGTCCAGGAGCTCATGCTGCAGCACTTGTTGTTCATGTCCTAGCATTAGCAGTGGGTGTTTCTGTTCTGTTTTTTGCCCCTTTTGTATTGCTGCACACGTAGTCCAGTAGAAGCAGATCCTAGATGAACATTATAGAATCGCCTTTTGTGAATTCTGCGCAAAACACGCTGGCAGTCCACCAGCCTGTCCATTAAAGAGAGGAAGCGAGGACGATATGACACATTTTAAAGGCCGTCTTCTCATAATGTATTTAATAAAGATTTGAGTGGACAAAAAAAAAAAAAAACAGTCCAAAGAAAGTTCTTTATGCGCAAGGATTTCCTGGGCATGGTCTTTGTTAATGTCGTTGGGGGATTTGTCATCATAGGCTTCACTTGTTTGCTGTCTGTATTTATAATACATGTAGATTGGTAGGATTTTTCTCCCTTAGGATGCAAGTCTGTTTTCACAGAGCTTGCATTAGTGGAGGTTCATTCAAATTGCATGACCAGTAGTGTTCTTGCTTTTGGGTTTTTAAATCCTTTCCAACTTGAGCTGTTTTATTTTTTTTTATCTACATGTGAATAAATGCACAAAACTGATTACATGAAGTAAACATTCAGTATTTATAATGATTAAATGAGTAAGCTGTTTGACATGCAATATAATAAACCAAAAAAAAAAAACCACCCCATTGTGATTGCTCGAAGATTCGACAGAACGGAAGTTGGGTGTATATTAGGGCTGCAACGACCAATTGATAAAATCAATAATAATCGATAATGAAATTCGTTGTCAACTAACGTCGTTATCAATTAGTTGGGCCGCTCATGTTACGGGTTAGCGTGATGCTAAGATTACACAGCCGCTTGGGAAAATGGCGAACAGCAGGAAAAAGTGTGCGTCCTGAGTCATCCAAGGCATTGGGAGCATTTTATATTAAACGCAACAAAGCAAATGTGATTTACTGTGGCTTTACTACGTTCAAATGCTCGTTTTCATTGTTTGTATATTTAATTTATGCATATAACATTTAATTATTATACAAATTCAAATCAATTCTATATGCTTGATGCTTATATCTTCACTAATAAACAAAATATCTGTTTATTTAAATAAAAAATTTCCAAAACAATCTTGTATTATTTTATATTGATTTCTTTATGCGTCGTTGTCAACTTGCCATCTGCAAAATACAATACAAATGTTGATTTACACAAATTGCTCCACCTTTCATACTCAAATGCTTTTTTTTTCTTTCTTTTTTTTTACAGAAAGAAACAACCCAGCATGAGTGAATTAGTTAAAAAGAGATTCCCCATGCACTGCTTGTTGAGGAGTAATCATTCCACTTTTAATGATGTAATATTGTTTAATAAGTTGTTCTTGGTTACTTCATTGTTAAGCTATGAAGCTCTTGCACTATTCAAGATTTGGCTGATCTTTGACATTTAATATTGGTATTTCTAATCTCCCTCATCTGTACAAACCCTTCAATATTTGGCTGCGCCAATCCTTCGTTGCTTGGGATTGGATGGATGAATGGATTGTTATTAAAGTGATTTGATTCTGACGTCAGTATTGTAAGTAAAAAATACAATATGGCGATAATGATATTTGGATTTTCACACTGCAGTATGGCCACATCAGACTATAACGTTCAAAGTCTAGCCGTGACTCAGAGAATAGCAACCCGATCTTAAATACTACAATGGTGAACTTACTCATGTTCTTGGCCAGAGTACATTCAGTTCATCTTCTCCATCTGCCGACATTGTGTTTAAACTAATAGGTTTTGTTGTGTAATGCTGACACTTGCTGAATCGCCTGAGGGCTTGAACACTCTTTAACCTGTCGTCTCTGTTCTTAGGCAGAAAAGACGATCAACCCTTCATAATGGCCTCCTCAACTTGAGGGTTGCCTGGCAACAAGCTCAGTGGGAAAGGTTAAAGGTCACGGTGTTTAGAAATAGCCACAGCTTGTAACCCTTCCAATGTGAGAGTAACCAGATATACGCTTTAGGTTTAATGCTAATGCCAAAGTTCTGTTCTGTTTATGAAAAAGAAAGGATTCTCTTAACTAATCATTTTATTGGCTGTTATGTACCATACTGTGTTTTTTTTTTTTTTTTTTTTTTTTTTTTTTTTTTTTTTTTTTTTTTTACTCTGAAAATCTGTTTTTTGAATCATACATCATTACAGCTTTCTTTGAAAACACATTTACAAAGCTCCTATGACTCAGACAGTTGGCTTTACTTTATATATTTTTTGGTTCCTGTTCCCAACACACCTAAATCAGCTCTTCGGTGTTGTCTGGCTTTAATGTTGTTTGACTAAGTATATTTTTCCACAGTAATTAAATTTTCCTCTTGTCAGTGTTGACAGGAGGCATTTGTCAGGTATAATCTAGTGAAATAATGACTGACAGGTTTCATAGGGCCTGTCTGCATGTATACCTTTTTAAAATTATTTTATTATTCACATTTTGTCCTTCTGTGCACACGAAAGCAGCAGTTAGGGCCACTAAAAAAGCTTTAGAAGAAATGTCAAGTCAGTTTTCTATGTGAGGAGCGAAAACTATCCAGGTCCAAAAAGCATTACCAAATAATAATAAAAAAAAATGCATTTCTCATTGAGCTTTTAGTGCTTCTTTGGTTTGGGTTATGAGTTTTCTGTTCATATGTGTTGCAGAAATGGTTGAGTCTATGAAGAGCGTCGCCGGGAAAGACGTGGAACTGACGGTGGAGGAAAGGAACCTGCTATCCGTGGCCTATAAGAACGTCATTGGTGCACGGAGAGCTTCATGGAGGATAATCAGCAGCATCGAGCAGAAGGAGGAGAGCAAAGGCGGAGAAGACAAACTCAAAATGATCCGTGAATACAGGCAAACCGTGAGACTGCATCCCTTTTTAATCTGTTACCTTGCCACATTGAGCGTTTTAATTATTTATTTATTTTTTTATTATTATTATTATTTATTTATTTATTTATTTTTTGTTACTATCCCATATCAAAGTGTGCATTCACACCACCATCTCTCCCTTAATTAACTGTTCTGGTGCATTTGTATTCCACCAGATTTTGTCCCCAGTATAATTTTTCCAACTCAGTGCTTTGTGTGTAATAAATATGGGAAGCGGCTGCAAGGTGGACAGAATGTTGTTGCTTTGAAATTAAGCTGCCTGTGATCATTTTTCTCTATGTATTGTTACAATGGAGCTTTCGAATTTGAAAATAGTGGCGTTTTGCTTCCTAAACAGCCAGTAAGCAAGTTGGGGGAAACGGGGGACATGTGCACTGTTGAAAATCTTGTTCTTGAAAGAACCTAAGGACGTTTATATTATTTACCATCTCCGTTATTTATTATTAACGTCTATTTTTCTGATCCGTATGCAGTGTGACTTGATAAATGTAGATCATTTAGATGAAACGCTAGGCTAGTAAGCTAACCAATCTGACTGGTAATGTCGCTATGGTTACACTCTGAGCGCATTGTTCGATGATTCCCCCTTTTTCCTTCTCCATATTGACACCAGTGTCACTCCAGCTGGTGTTCTTCTTTCCTTCTGTAGAAACAAACACAAGTGTGAAAGCACCCTTAGGTTATTGACTCTCTTAGTTTTGTTTTAAGGTCATCGAAACCAGATGTTGCACGCATTTTTTTGCACTCGGCGGATGTTCCACCGTGTTGTTTTCAACCTGCATGGCATTTCAGTGATTATAACATTAGCCTAATCCATTAGCACCATAATGGCATAGGTGTATATCCTTTCTCTAATTCTAACCATCTGTGTTTTAAATGGCTTTAATACTGTGACTGATTTATCCTGCACTCATAGTGTTGGCTTGTAATCTACTTTTATTTAAAACACGTGTTTCCGTTATAGGTTGAGAAAGAACTGAAATCAATCTGCAATGACATTCTGGATGTACTGGACAAACACCTCATTCCTGCAGCCAACACGGGCGAGTCAAAGGTTTTCTATTACAAAATGTACGTTCGCATTCACACGATTTTTTTTCACCCAGAAATGGGGATTTTGCTTTCATTGGATGTTTTCTTATGGCTGGCTTGTGCATTACAACTTTTCAAAACAAGTTTTAAGATGCTTGAGTGTGTGTACACAGGAAGGGCGACTACCACAGGTACTTGGCAGAGTTTGCTACAGGCAACGACAGGAAGGAAGCAGCCGAGAACAGCTTGGTAGCGTACAAAGCAGCCAGCGACATCGCCATGATCGAACTGCCGCCGACACACCCCATCCGCCTGGGGCTGGCACTCAACTTCTCCGTCTTCTACTACGAGATCCTCAATTCTCCGGACCGCGCCTGCAGGTCAGCTTCAGACGTGTCTTGGATAAACCCCGAAATAAGCTTTCAACTTCTATTCAAGTTTACATTTTAGTCTCCACAGAATCTTCTGTGCATGCTCAGTTGAGGGAAGGATGCATGCAATTTGAAAAAACATGAAAATGTGTTTGATAAACATTAGTCAGGAATAAGGTACACAAACCTTTTACTAAATGCGCATGAAAACCACTGAAGCACGGCGAACACAGTTGTCTAATTAAATAATAATTCTTCTAAGTTCTTCATGATTGCTGTTTAAATTGTTTGCCTGCCCAAGTATTTAGAACACAGTATTTATTTAGAGTTCTCCAGTGCTACAGCTCTGCCCTTTGCCTCAGTTTGCACCTTGCAACCGTGTTTATCAGATTGCATTTACAAAGATGCTGCAAGTCAAAAATACACAAGCTCGTTTGATTCATCTCGTACTCCTTCCCGTAACCAAAGGTGTGAAAGCAGCACCACAGAATCGGATTGGTCTCGTCATGTTTTCGTATCCGACCAGTTTGCGTTACAAATCGCATGATTGAAGGCACGTATTTGCTCAGTAATTCTTCACCAACAGTACCTCTCAGTTACTTTGAAATGAATGCTCGAAAAAGGGCTAAAAGGGCTGTCAGGTTATTTATGGTTCAAAGTCAAACACGCCAGTCAGTTTTGGGTGAGCCAACCCGTGAGGCATTTCACTTCAGCGCCACCATGATTAAATGGCTTGTTGAATGTAATCACAAGGATCAGCTGGTGTTCTGTGTGTATAAAATAAGCTTGTCCTATTAAAGTTTTCCCAAAAACACTAATAACACAACACAGAATGACGATACTTCCTTAAACCTTTATCTTTATTAAGAATTCCTGATTCTGTGGAGATGGAAATTAGAAATGCCTTTAGACTTCATACATTTTTTTTTTATGCTTCAGCAACACTTAGGTGTTCAGAGATGGAATTTCTAGGAATTCCCATGTGTTTGTGGAAGATGTGGCACCTCGGTTTTCAAGTCACGGTTCGGTAAATTTCAGTAATCGGTTATCAAATTAATGAAATACACTTTTATTATTATTAAATTGAGTAATCAATGAAATTGGCGCAAAATTAAATGGCTTAAATGTAATTAAATAAATTGAAAATTGTAATTAAATAGTTTTTGTTAAACCTCATTTGGGTAATACAGATGTTTTTCCCCAGCCACAAGCCAGTGCACTCTTAATGCCGGTCCCAAGCCCGGATAAATGGTGAGGGTTGCGTTAGGAAGGGCATCCAGCGTAAAACGTGCCAAATCAAATATGCGGATCATGAAGCAGAAATTACAGGATTGGGTGGGGGGGGATTCTTTCGGCTCCCTAATGGGAGAAGCCGAAAGATGGTTTTTTTACATTTAATGTTAAATTTTTTAAAGATATGTTATACTTAAATGTTCTACTTGAAATTGTCAGGATTTTTTCCTTTAAAAATAAATTCTTGAAGCTGTACATAAAACACTAAAGAATCCATAGCATTAGCCGCTAGCTACTTCCTGGTTAGCGGTTAACGCTAGCGCTATGGATTCTTTAGCGTTTGCTTGCATGTGCCAAACAAATCTTATTTCTGGTACGGAGTGAGTGACCACAGTGACATTGCGCTAACTCTAGTTTCTTTTTTTTTTTTTTGGCATACACTCCTGGCATTGTTGTGTATGTTTTCAAGTAAAAAAGAAAACTAAATATATTTAACTAATAAAAATAAAATGCATTTAAAGTGCATGGCGTAGACTAAACAAACGTATACGTTCGTGAGGGAACGTTGAAGCGAGATTTTAACTGTGTCGCATGTAAAAATGTCTGTCATTACTTTGTAAACACGCACAGTTTCCAGATCCAGACATGATCATCAATGGTTTCCAATCGTTCTTTTTAAAATTTCTTTCTTTTTTTTTTTTTAACTTCTTATCCTATTGGATTTTTATTCTAGAGGGAACTTGTGTATTTAATGAGTCCAGTAGAAACCTTTCAGGCTTGAGTTTAACCTGATTAATCCTCTTCGATGTGTTTTATTGTCATACTCCTCACATGCATATATTCATGACGAGTACGCATAAAAGCAGCTCTGACGATTGCGAGTCTTCTTTCTGATCACGCCGCATTTCATTCATCAACCACCTACGGATGAGCGTGATAGAAAGCACTGTTGAAAAAGCTGCCATTTGCTGTGTATAGTGTGAAACATCAAACCAGCCCTTCATGTCTTTGTGAATCATCAGCCGTGCGCCTGATGGGACGTGGCCACAGCGCCTCGCTAATTCATCAACGTGTGACGGTCTGTTAGGCATTATTCAAGGGCTGATTCATAGCTGGATAAATCATAACATTTTACAATATGGTATATTAAAAATATCTGCAGGTGTTAATTTTTTTGTAACAGCAGTTGTGACAATTTTGTTTCCATAGAAACTGCAGTACCATTCAAATTGTGGGCACACATTCTCCTTCCATGGCTTTTCTTTATTTTCTATTACTTTTCAATATTGTACATTTATACTGAAGACATCCAAATTATGAAAGAACATGAATGGAATTACAAACAAAACAAGTCTTAAACGACCCAGAATAGTCTCCTCCTCTTCCGATTACCTCCTAATAGAGCTTTTATTTCAAATCTTTTAAATGTTGATGCTCACAAACATTAATAATATTTATAAACTGCGTGAATAAAAAATAAGCAATTTTAGTATAGTATAGTATATATATATATATAGTATAGTGTATATATATTATAGTATTTGTAGTGAAGGTGCTTTGTAGAATTAAATTTTCTACAGATGTTGTGAGCTGGCTGAAATGAGAGATGGAGGAGATTGCGTGAAATGTAAAAAGGCCTGACCTTTGACCCGGTTGTTCTCCTCAATTTAGGTTGGCGAAGGCGGCGTTTGATGATGCGATTGCAGAACTGGACACACTCAGTGAGGAGAGCTATAAGGACTCGACACTTATCATGCAGCTGCTACGTGACAACCTGACACTATGGACTTCAGACATGCAGGGAGACGGTAAGAAAGCACGCAGAACCGTCGAGCCCCAGAGCAGCACAAAGCTCCACACACACCGTGTACACGAGTCAGTCCCTAGGATCTGATTCAACAAGTGCTTCTTTGGACGTTTCCTCTAGTGTTCCTAATTTCTCATTCATTACAGCAGATTCTATTTCTGATCCCTACTTTTCTTCTTAGTGTCTCTTTCTAACCCTTTTTGCACTCCTTTT
>JAAIIK010000041.1:4454337-4476496 GCA_014706435.1 Silurus glanis | reverse complement strand
GTGTGTGTGTGTGTGTGTGTGTGTGTGTGTGTGTGTGTGTGTGTGTGACAAAGTCTTGGTGCCAGACACCACAGCACACCTTCAGAAATCTTGGGAATTCCAGGCCTTAGACGGCTCATTTGTTTAAGTGGCACAAGGGGAACTACACAATATCAGGTAGGTAATTATTATTATTTGATTAAATTTGTAACAAATAGATTATTTAGCAAAATATGCAATTGATAAAAAAGTTTTTTTATATTTAGGCTTAATTCTTTTCACTCCAAAAATAAATAATCTTATAAACCAGCATTTTTTAGCCGTTTTTTTTTTGTTTGTCATAAGTTTGTAACCTTCTAATAGCCATGTATAATGTGACCCCTACACCTGTCTGTAGTAGGTACTAAATAAATACAACTAGCACCTTATTTTCACTCATTTTGTCTATTTTATTTGTACTCTGTATGATGTTTGAGTATTGAGTGCATGTTTTCTTGTGACTTTTCTCTGCTTTCTTAGTCAGTTCCAGATTTGATAACAAAATGAGTTAGTCACTTAGAATGAATGATCAGGGCATGTATTAGAACATTTCATTTAGTTGATAACTAAAAATCCTAGTCATGTTTCCCCCAGTGTTTACACACTATGTTTGTTCTTAAAATATTCGGTAATTCTAGTAAAATTCGGATGTATTGGTGAGCTACATCAGTGGCAGGAATTGGGTTATGGTGGAGAAAAGAGGATTTTGTTCTGCTTTTATGGAAAAAAAGGGCGCACAGGGTGAATCATTGTATGGGGTAAGAGTTGGGTTTTACTCACTGATTGTCTGTAGATATTTTTGTCACCTAGTTAGTGTTCCCTATTAGTGTCAAAGTCCAAGTTTTATGGTGAAGATGTTTAATCAGGGTTATTCGTCTTGTAGGAAGATCCATTGAATCCTGCTCTTGATTGCTTTGTCATCAAACCTCCTGATGGCTGGTATTAGTTTATAAGTGGCAGAACACACAAAAAAAGGCATAAAACTGATATTGACAGATACGTAACCACTTCCCTGCTTCTTGACCCGTGTCGATTGTGGATGCAGTGTTTCCTGTTTATCTTGAATCACGCTTCTGATAGGCTGGTTATACTGAAAAACATCACAACACGTTTTAATCTGTGATAACTTTCCGGGCTACTTGGGAAGATATACCCAGTGTGTCTTTTGCAATAAATTCGAAACCATGCTTGTTTTTTTTTTCCCTACATTGTGACTTACAATCATCTTCAGCTGGTGAAACCGGATCCTCGTCGTGTTTTCGGGCCTCGTAACGCGATTTAAGATGCGAGTTGAAATCCTCGGATCCCTTGACTGCTCAGTTGTGTTTGGAATCGGACTCGGAGAGCGGATTTGTTTCCCAGTTGTACGCCGCTTTGGATAAAAGCATCTTCTGAATGAATAAAATTGAATATACAGTGAATGTGTCGTTCGTCTGAGGCGGTTGTTCATCCCGGCTGATTGGTTTCATACTGACGTTGCTAAATGCGCAGCCATCACAAAGAATGTGGAAGCTTCTGGAGCATTTGTAACAACTTTAGAAGATAAATATATAATATATATATTATATATATATATATATATATCGCGTTTACTGACGTTTCAATCTTCTCAGGATTAGGCAGCAGTGCTTTTGATGGATGAAGTGGAACACTTTTGGAAATGATTCAGTGTGAACTTGAAAAAACAAAACAAAACAAAAAACCACCAAAAAAAGCTGTACATGTACAGTGTAACTGCATTCGTAATCCAGACGGATCCGGTTTCAGAATTTTTCCTTCTGAGCTGTGAGTCCGTCTGTCCCTCCTTCCTTTCCTCCACTGTCTCTGCTTTGGCCTGAGATTCAGCTCAGGTTAACACCATGTCCAGTGTGAATAAATCAAACTGAAAACGAGAACAAAACTAGTTTGACTGTTGGACTTGGATGTAAATAGGATGTACAGGGTTGTGATTTTTTTTTTTAAAGCTGCCCAAAGAGAATGGAGCAGAGGAGGAAGATTGAGTAAAGCAGCAAGAGGCCGAAACCCAAACGCCGGTCCAGCTTCCAGCCATTCAGGTGAACACTCATCACCTGGAACGCATGAGAAAGCACACAAATAAATGCTTGGATTCAAAATCATGTACAAAAAAATACTTGTACTACATTTAAAGTAGATGCTGTTTTGTTTATTTATTCTGTTCTTTTCCTGGTTCCCCAATACAATCACTGGTGGACAGTGATGAAGTAAATGCAATTTGTTACTGTACTTAAGTAGCTTTTTCGCGTATCTGTACTTTACTAAAGTATTTCCGTTTGGGTTAGACTTTAACTTCACTCTCCGTTTTGAACTTGTATTGATCGCCGCACATGCAGTTCAGCGCCAGTTTTTGAGAGTAATAAATGATGGAAGGAAATCCTGTTTCTCATGCTATCAATCAGTGTTTGACTAATTAATATCTATTTATATTCTACTAATTGATCCGTATGCTAAGAGTAACATTAGAGTCTTTTCACATACACTGAGTTGAAAAAAAAAAGAGTCAAAAATGATAATAGGAACATTACAGCCATAAGAAATCAGAATACAGTGGTAACTTGACCTACGAGTGCATTCATGTACGAGTTTTCAGAGGTACGAGCGGTCACTCGGTCGATTTTTTGCTTTGCTACGCGAGCAAAAAATTAAGATACGAGCTCGAGACGCCGCTGCTAGATGGCGAGGCAAAGCCAGAAAGCGAAGATTGTGACGAAAATTAAGATAAGCAAAGAAGAAAAAGTTACAAATTTAAGGTTTAGGGATCCATAGTGTACAGTAGTGATAGTAAAAAACAAGTTTTCCCTCCTCCTCCGCTTATCGCTTTGGAGACATACGTACATTTGAAGGCAAATACTTTTGTACTTTAACTCAAGTTTAAAGGAAACACTTTTATTTGACCTACTGTATCTCTACCTTAACTCAAGTACATGGTTTGTGTTCTTCGTCCACCACTGACTACAATAACGTCATTTATTACAGTGTGTGAGTGTCAGCAACAGTGTTACTCACAGTGAGGAAGACGGATGCGAGAAGCAGGATAACTGAGTACACCAGACCCTTATTGTTGATGGACACCTGGCATTGCACAAAAAGAAACATATTACACCAAAATGTATCAATTTAAACCCTGCATGGGCTTTTTCATCTTCAGAACATCCTGGTTATAGATTTTTCCTCTTACAATAGCAATCGTATGCATTCAAAGCCACAAAGAACTTTTGAATAAGGAACATGGTATTAATGAAATACCAACACCGTGTCCTATTTGTTCAGCCGGATACGAACGGATTTATTCGTGAAGAGCATTCACACGAGATGTTTATTAATGGAATTCGTGAAAATCCAGTGGAAAACATTCACATCTTACTTCTGAGTGTGTGTGTGTGTGTGTGTGTGTGTGTGTGTGTGTGTACTGTACTGTCAAGAATAAGTAGCTTGTTTGTATTATATTTAAAGCGTTTTGTCCTTATCCAGGATGTAGAAGTGATTTTACATTTACATTTGTGACATTTGGCAGAAAACCTTATCCACAATTAACTCATTTATACACCAGTGCAGGTGAAAGTGAAGAGAAATGCTCAAGGGCTCAGCAGTGGCAGCTTGATGGTGCTAGGATTTGAACTAGGGAGAAAAAAATTACCAAAAAAAGAAAACCAAATGGTATTTTAAGAACATTTTGTGACCAACCAGTTTTTATTATTTAAAGAACATAATAAAAAAACATGGTGTATGTTTTTAGGTATCATCATAAGTCACACTGCCTACTGGGAAAGTAAATTGGAGTTTTGCATGTATATTTCTATGTTTACACTATTTTTACTGCAACTATATTGTATTACAATGTAAATTCGATTTGATTTTCCTCTTAATTCTATTTTAATTCTTGAAATGTGTATTCTTTTTCACTCTATTATTTTCTTACATTTGATTATAATTGTTTTATTTCATTGATGTCCTAGAGCAGTCTTTATAAACATTTCACTTGAATATTACTGGATGTTGGATTGTGTATGTGACAAATAAAAAAAAAATAAAAAAATTCAAACCCAGACATTACGTCAAATAAAACTGGTCATCTAACACAATGGCGTGTGAACGGCGGTCAAGGCAGGTGTGTCAGTGCAGAGCTGTAAGCTGCGAACAAACGCCTCAGCTGAGGGAAGATGAAGGTCATGCTCATGAGGTAAAAGATGTGTGAAGACCAGTATGAATTTTTCAGAGGATGAAAGACTGGGTTGTGGATGGCCTCTGTTTTAGTGTAGCATCTCCTTTTCAAGTTCAAGATCAAGTTTATTTTTGATAGCGCTTTTCATAATGGACATTGTCTCAAAGCATCTTTACAGAATGTAAGAATTATTTAAAAAAAAAATAAATCATATAAATGAATTATGTGTATTTATCCATTAGAGACTGTATATAATGTGGTAATTTGAGAAAAACAACAATGAAAAGACAAGATTTGGGATCACAATTGTCCATACCTGGTGAACTAAATTAGCCTTGCACCATTTGTGTAAAATTACAAAAGAAATATAAAAACAATGAGCATGTTTTCAGTTGTCATGGGGTTAAAGATGTGTATGATTGGATGAGATACTCATATTATATACTCATAGCATGAATATATAACACAGTGCTTTTTTTTTTTTTTTTAATATCCTTTCCCCTCAGAATTGTATCCATTTAAACATCTCAAATGTATGTCCTATGTCATAATTTAGGTTTGGGAATGAGAGAAAGAGTGTTTACCGATGATCCATGTTCGACCACCAGCGTTCTGAGCATCCATGGGAAGCCCAAACCCAGCAAGATGTCAAATATATTACTGCCTATTGAGTTTGACACTGCCATGTCTCCCATACCTAAAACACACAACACACACACAGGAAATACAACTCTTAAAAACACTCATCAATTTCTATTTGTATTCATCAGTGAACATTTCATGTTTCACGCTATATTTACTTCAATAAATGGGGAGGGTTGTGTTAGGAAGGGCATCCAGCGTAAAACATGTGCCAAATCAAATATGCGGATCACGTACGTGGAGGAGAGTGAAGGTTAGTGTTGATACTTTAAATGTTGGTACTATGACTGGTAAAGAAGGAGAGAGTTAGCTGATATGATGGAGAGGAGAAAGGTAGATATGTTGTGTGTTCAGGAGACCACGTGGAAAGGGAGTAAGACCAGGAACATTGAAGGTGGGTTTAAACTGTTCTATCATGGTGTGGATGGAAAGAGAAATGATGTAGGGGTGATTCTGAAGGAAGAGTACAGTAAGAGTGTAGTGGAGGTGAAGAGAGTTTCTGATAGGGTGATGAACGAGAAGCTGAAAGTTCAAGGGGTGATGATAAATGTCATCAGTGCTTATGCTCCACAAGTGGGTTGTGAGATGGAGAAGAAGGAAAAGTACTGGAGTGAGTTAGATGAAGTGGTAGAAGGGGTACCTAGGAATGAAAGATTGGTGATTGTAGCAGATTTCCAAAAGGATGACAGTGTAGGGGACAGTGTAGGGGACAGTGCAGCTAGACAGCATCTCTGTTGAGATTTTAATTGGGAGTGATGAGGATGGACAGAATTAGAAACGAGTTTATTAGAGGGACAGGATGTTTTGGGGACAAAAATGAGAGAGGCCTATTAAGATGGTTTGGACATGTGCAGAGGAGGGACATGAGTTATATCGGTAGGAGAATGCTGAGGATGGAGCCACCAGGAAGGAGGAAAAGAGGAAGACCAAGGAGGAGGAGGTTTATGGATGTGGTGAAGGAAGACATGCAGGTAATTGGTTAGAAAGAGGCAAATGTAGAGGACAGAGTAGTATGGAGACGTATTATCCGCTGTGGTGACCCCTAATGGGAGAAGCCAAAAGACAAAGAAGAAGGATGTCTTAAATTATTAACAAATTACACTTATACTACCCCATACTCAGCATTCTTTAAGATACCTGGGAAGTCTAGGCAATGTCTCAACTTAGGATATTTTCAAGTTACAGTAGGGTCATCAGAATGTATCTCCATTGAAAGTCAGGGACCATATGTATATATATATATATTTTGTCACGTACCTTGGCGAGCTACGATTAGGCTAGCCATGCAATCCGGCACGCTGGTGCCTGCTGCCAAGAACGTGATACCCATGATATAATCCGGAATGTCCAGGGTGAAGCTGATAATGGTGACCTGAAGGGATAAATATTGACATAGCAGTATTTAATATCATCAAGTTTGAAGGCTGGTAGACTTCACCAAATGGAAATAACTCAGCACTCAAGACATGAAACGCACATTTTTATCTCGGTGTGCTTTTATTGTGCTTTTATTTTGGATAGCTTTTATCTCTGCTTTTGTCTTTGTCTTGAAAGCCAAAAATAAAACCAAGAAAACTGTGGGCTCTTTGGTCAAAAACAAACATGGAGCTAATTAATATTAAGTAGCAGTCACACCAGATTTCTGCCTCGCTGTTCTACCAGTATTCTGTTCATTTTGTTTGTATTTTGGCACAGCATAAACATTTATGAGCTTACCATCCACACCATCATGTAGGAGAAGATGGCGATCCAGAGTGTTGAACTGATGAAGGTGACCATGAACCAGCGATGCCAGCGGGGAAGAATACAGTTTGGCACAGTGCAGTACAGCAGCAAACCCAGTGGCCATGACACTACCCACTTAACACGGGCACCACACCTATCTGCTCAACACAGCCATGATAATATAGAAATGATTATTCATTTATTTCAGATATAAAGACACAACAACATACCTATTTGACATGATCCATAATGACTAGAAGAAAGTTTAAAATAACCTGGCAAGCGGTGAGGTCTGAAGATTTCATCGCCGTCATCCTCTTCCTCAGGCTGAGAGTTATCTGCTTTTACAGTTCCATCAATGTCTATCCTGTCTCCATCCTGAAGGGGTCTCTCCACACTCCCTCCGTTCTCAATTCCTCCGGAGCTGAACGTCTTCACAGGGCTTCCCCTCTGCCCTGATTCCCTTATCAGCCTCTGTCTCTGAAAAACAAAGTCAACAGTTTCTATCATTTTGAACATCAGGAATCGGTTGACTCGGTGATCTATTTTAAAGCATGACAATATGAGCAATTACACAGTAACCTTGATCTATACTATATATATTATTATATTCATTAAATTTTCCAAATTAAGGACTATGGGATTTTGAAAAATCATTATAAAAATATTTTAAAAAGAAAGATGTTGAAAAATTAGCTTATGAAAGATACTGTTCCTTACTCTCAATTCTGATTGGTCAGAAGTTGGTTTTGCAAAACAATGAATATCAATATGAATATCAATGAATATATGAATGTGGACGGGGTCACTGTATATAGATATTTTCAGACAGCTACCTTAAACTATGAAAACTCTCTTTTCCAGCAGTATCACCTTCATTCAGCCCCCAGAAGAATCTACTAGAAACATTGCAGACTGTTCCCCTGCTGGCTGAGACATGCTATGTAAACTACAAGACGTCAATCTGAAAATGACCTTGCTATGATATACTGTAATAAATGAAAAGTGTGTGTGTGATGGTGTGTAATGTATGCTGATGGGGTGAGGTGCATACTCACTTCACTGATTAATACACGGCCGGCCATGCTGAGACGAGTGCGAGGTGAGAAATGGGGCGTGATCATGATGCGTAGACCCGCCTCTGGAAAAGAGAGCTGGTGAGGCCGGAGGATCAGCAGCTCATCCACCATCACCACTGGAGATTCCTGCTGTGCTGCACCAGACTGACCTGGGAACAGTATATATATATCAACCTACACTAAATTGAGAAAAGAACAGTGATATAACTTTTTATGCTGACCTGAGAACAGTACCAAGATATATTATTCTAAACTGACCTGAGAATAGTACCAAGATATATTATTCTAGACTGACCTGAGAATAGTAATAAAATATATTATTTTAAACTGAGCAGGGAACAGTAATAAGATATATTTTTCTGAACTGACCTGGGAACAGCAATAGGATTTATTAATCTAAACGGACCTGAACACAGTACTGAGATATATTATTTTACACTAACCTGAGAACAGTACAGAGATATATTAATCTACATTGAGAAGAGTACAGAGATGCATTGTTCTGCACTGAATTGAGAATAGTATTGGAATATATAATTCCACAATGACCTAAGAAGAAGACTGAGATATTTTATTTTACACAGATCTGAGAACAGTGCATAGAAATATGATTTGTCACAAACAATAATAATACAAATTATTATTACAACATCATCATTTATATAAAACTGTCCAATACATGTATTGTTCTAGAACCAGGGTTTGTATGACCATTATAACTGCAGCTTTCTGTACTTTTACATTTGTAGTTTGTATAAGTTTTTTTTTTTTTTTAAAGGCACTGACAAATGTCAGATTACCAGAGTTCCACAGACTGTCCTCCGCCAACACACAGAGATCATCACAGATAACAATGTGACTGTTACCAAAAACAATGACCAAGTGCTGACAGCACCAAACACACACAGACACAAAACATATGAACAGACTGATGCAACAGCACAAACACACACAGGCTCGCACTAAATTAGGAAAAGAAGAGCTGCAGGAGCAGCAGCGGCATGGCGTTCCCTGTCCTGAACAGCACAAACTTCCCAGTTATAAAGTGACCTAATCAAAATAGTATTTCAAAATATTATTACAAACTCTTCTGAGGAACAGAAAAAAAAAACAAAAAAAACGAAAATGTCAGAAATAGCACATTAATAAATAAGTTCATATCGTGTAAACTATTATTTCAGAGACTGATGGCTTCTTATTATTCTGTGTAACAAAAGTGTTCCAATCGCAGTGTAAACGGATTTCATAAATTAAACTTTTTCCTTTACTCCCAGCAGTAATAAAAAAAGGCAGAAGGCCAGGTTTAACTACTTGTTATCAATAGGATTAAATAGAGTTATTAAAAAATGGAAGTGACCTTTTCTTAAAAGCACCATAGATGTATTGCAGTTGGCTCCATCCTCCACAGTGTCATCGTTTCGAGGGGTTTCTCCACAGAGACAGCACCAACCCGGACCACCGCAACGCCGCGCCACGAAGCTCGCAATCTGACTGTTAAACCTGCACACAGCAAACAATCTGTTGTGTTCTCTTTTTATGGATAAACAAAAAAATCTTGTTTACTAGTGCAACATGGTTGTCACTAAGAAATGCAAGCAATTATACAACAATGAAAAAATGAAGGTTTGTATACCTGGTTTTTGGCTACTATCTTCAAAGAGTCCAATTTTTGAGAAACCTAAAACTATAATAGTAACTGTATCCTGCAACATCAGAATCAACCTAGAAATAGTATTAACAAGAAGCGAAACCAAGGAGTCTAAAGCCTCTCTTGGGTTTAAAAGTTAATACTAAGTCCTGATTTTACATTTGGAATAGATATACAAACCATTGAACTTATTAAGAGAACTCATTATTTTGATTCATGTTCATTTAAAGTTTAAAGTTATTTTGTGTGAAAACATTTGCCTGCTTGATCACACGATCAGCAGTGCATGTGGTGTCCAGTTTTGCATGTTTGTCTTAATGAATTTGTAAGTAAGAAGAATTATAAATATTAAATCCATACATATAGGTCACTGCTGCTTTAAAGTCACCTTAAAAACAAGCAAATTTATGTACAAATTAAGACACAGAGACGACATGTATTCAATTGACAGAAATTCCACTCGACAAAAAATACATATAATACTAAATTAATAAAAAGAATCTCACTGATACCTTAGTAAACATAATCAGTGTTATCATCAACCACAAGTTTATTAATCTCGGTGCATTAACTTATTAATTCCGTCGATCAACATGTGCAATATTACTTATATAGTCGGCAACATGCAATTTTACTTATTTACACAATGTGCAATATCATTTATTTATTTTCACTACTTTTTCACTACATAATGTATACTATACTGTATATTTGAATTAGAAAGTCTATTTGTGTATTCTATTTCATGTAAAAACTGTGTAAACTTTCAATTCAATTCATTTTTATTTGTATAGCGCTTTTATTTTATAAAAACCTTTTGTGACTCTGAAAAACACACACACAAGAATTACAATGTACATTTACTGCAATGCACATGTCCAAAAATTAAACCTGACATTAATTATACAGTTTCTTTAGTATTTATTTACTTTACTTTTTTTTTTTTTTTTTACTCTTTTCACAGTATTAAACTTTTTTACAAACTCACAGGAGCTACTGGAAACATTTATCGAACACATAAATCTCATTTATATTCTGCTTCCTCTCCCAGTGTTGCACATGATATTCTTCTAATTAGACTTTTTGTTTGGATTACCTGCAATAAACGGACTGAGCGGAAATTTTATTTGCATTTCATTTGCATTCGTCATTGAGGTGTTGTACGACTGCTGACTTCTCATATCCGATCGGTCAGAGGGTATTCGTTTATTTTCCATAGTTCTAGCTCGTAGTTTGAGCAAATGACAAATTCATATTGAATGTGGTCATTCAAATGCGTTCTATAGCAACACCGGACAGAGGGATCTGTAGCTGCTCGAAGCTGCACGTAAACAGATAAAAAAAAAACATTTAATATAATTGTTTTATGAGAAGTTTTTTCGTTGAGAAAAACTATCATACCATAACACCACGTCCTGTTGTTTTATTCCTTACTTAGTAAATCAGGGCCTAAATGTCTTGATGTAATATGTGTTTTCTTCCTTGTGTCCAAGGGGTATGTAAACTTTTGCACTCACTTCATGATGAGAATGTAAACTCCGTACATGGAAATCAGAAGTATGGACTCCCACCTGAAAGAGAGTTCACAAGACGGATAAATAAAGTTCAGTGCCAGATACATGCTCTATTTGGAGTCGGTTCGTTTGGACCAAAGAATGACAAATGATGTGTGAAGCATCCACAGCGATGCTCAATTGACTACACTTGCTGTTATACAAGAGGAAATAATGTTCGCTGATTGCGCACGCTGTTCTGTGTAAGCATAGCGCAGAGGTAATAAGCCTGTTTGATGCATTCATTCATATGTAAAAGTGGCTGTAATTAGACTTACCACACAACACACCCATCATAGATGACCTAGAAGGAGCAGTTCAGAAAAATGAATAAAGGCAGCAAATTAATGGCAGCAAGCATCAGTTATTATTAAATATTTCAAATCAGGATTTTATCAGTTTTATTCAGGAGTGTATTTATTAAAGAATCGAACATTTGTCTGGCTTGACTACTGTTCAGTTTAATCTCAGGGACGTTTATCTCTCTCTCGCTCTCTCGCACATACACAGGCACCTACACTCACCAAGATCAAAGCCAGAACGGAGAAGATGTAGTAGAGTGAGTCTCGGAACAGAGACCACCAGGTAAGAGCCACCGCCTGTGAGCGAGAGAACGAGATTCACATTACTGATCACACACTGTCACTCATGTTTCAGGCAGAAACAGCTCATGCATACTAATGCAGGTATGCTAACACCGGTAAAAAGAAAGTTCTAGCACAAAGAGGGAAAGAAAAGATTTTTTTTCTTAGATGATTCTTTTCTTAGGCTTATGGCTTCAGGCTTAACAATAAAATGCAACTAGAATGTGACATTTACAGACGGAAAAATTGAGCGGTGTTTGATGGTGCAAAAGTCGTTACTGGACACGTTTCACTGTCTGTACAAAATTCGAGACACGAGTGTCCTTGATAAGATGATTATTTTGATAGGTCACAGATTTAGAATCGGTATAACTGATTGATCCTATAGGGAAATTGTTGGATTGCAGCTGCTCACAGTAAAATAAAAGTCTCCCGTATTTTTATAAAAAGTCCCTCATGCTAATATACAGTATCTCCCATAAGTGAGTACACCCCTCACGTTTCCGCAACCATTTTAGTATATCTTCTAACTATGGAAATAAAACTTGGATATATTTTTGAGTAGTCAATGTGCAGCTTTTTAAGCAGTATAGATTTACTGTCCTCGGAAAATACCACCAACGTACAGCCATTAGTGTCTGGCAACAAAAGTAAGTACACCCTAAGTGAACATTTTGTCTGTTTCATAGGTTATAAATATGTGGTAACACATAGGCTCACTAACAAGCATTTTTCACAACCTTCTTTGGTTATTTTTAGCATGGGTGGCAATATTAGTGAAGGGCACTGTTGTTTAGCTGTCAATACTTTAATACAGAGCGTTATTAAAATACAACAGCAAGCATTGTCATTTACAATAAGCTTACAGTAAGTGCCATCAATGAAGCCTAAACCTTGGTGGCTGAGGGAAAAGAAAGCATCCGTGCCTCAGTGTTTAGTGCTTATAGAAGTATATGGACAAAAGTTAATAGACCCCTGACCATGAGATTCGTAGGTGCTTTTTAAACATTATATTCCATATTCATTCCCCATTCTTTGTTTTAATAACCTCCACTCTTCTGAGAAGATATTTCACTAGTTTTCAGAGTGTGGTTATGGAAATGTATGCTCATTCACCCTAAGGGTGTTTGTAAAGTCAGGTACTGATGCAGGGTGAGGAGGCCTGCGGTGCAGTCAGCGTTCCAATCATCTCAAATGTGTTCAGTACAATAGCGGTCAGAGCTCTATAACTGGCCACTCAGAATCTTAAACTAAAAACCCATGTACACCATATATTCATGCTGGAACAGGTCTTCTAGTTCAAATAAATGGAAAATTAAATGATATTGCATTAAAAGACAAACTATGTGTTTATTCTAGAAATGTGTTCTTCCAAATTGCAGTAACAGTTGGGGGGAGAACCACTTATTGCTGGAAAAAAAAAGGTGTTCCAGTACTTTTTTCCATATTGTATAAATCGTGTGGGAACATCTCATAGTTCTTCCTCAGGGACACTTTGGTGTCTGCTTTGCTTGGATTGCCAACAATATTCGCATAAAATGATGTCCAATTGATTTACTGTTGTCTTTTTAGTAATGCATCAGCATACACTAGCCTTATGTCAAGCAGTAGTATCACATGGTATCTGAGTACATGCACATCAGAGGGATACCCAATACCAGTATCAATAGTTGTAATAACTGTACAAGCAAAAGCAAGTTTTAAGAATGTAATCACTGATCAAAAAGAAAGAAAGAAAAGAAAAATTTCACTCATATGCTTAAAATACTCTATATACTCAGATATACTACAGATAATAATAAACTATAGATATATGAATATATAATAGTACAAATAATTATGATGTATGCAATGCAAACCATAAGCAAGTAATAAATAGTAATGCACAGCTCATCTTGTCCCTTTTTCTGATTTTATTAATGTATAACTTTGCTCTTTGTGCGTTCTTTTGGCTTACAACTAGATAAAAGTGGCACAAGGCAAAAGCAATGACAAATAACATGTCTGTTTTACACCTTTCTTGTATCCCTTATATAGATTTTGATATGATTTCTGTTTTATCTGAAAAAGTAGTTTGAGATGTCTCACTATAGCTTCTTCTTCTTTCGGCTTCTCCCATTAGGGGTTGCCACAGCGGATCATCCGTCTCCATACCCCCCTGTCCTCTACATTTTTCTCTTTCAATCCAACTACCTGCATGTCTTCCCTCACCACATCCATAAACCTCCTCCTTGGCCTTCCACTTTTCCTCATTCCTGGCGGCTACATCCTCAGCATTCTTCTACCGATATACCCCATGTCCCTCCTCCGCACATGTCCAAACTGTCTCAATCTAGCCTCTCTCATTTTGTCCCGAAAACATCCAACATGCCCGGCCCCTTTAATAAACTCGTTTCTAATCCTGTCCATCCTCGTCAATCCCAAAGAAAATCTCAACATCAGCTCTGCTACCTCCAGCTCCGCCTCCTGTCTTTTACTCAGTGCCACTGTCTCTAAACCATACAACATCGCAGGTCTCCTAAAAACTTTCCCTTTCACTCTTGCATATACCCTTCTATCACAAAAAATATAAATGCAGAAGTAGGAGGCTCATTGTTCATGTCAATTCAATTAAATAAAATTTGTATAGCTCTTTTTACAATGGACATTGTCTCAAAGCAGCTTTACACAAATAAAGCAGTAATTAGGCTATACAGTACAGTGGCTTTAAAACAAAGCACAGGTTTATATTAATGTTGCAATACATGATCATTTTCATTTTCACTAACGCTCCACACAAATGGGTTCATAAGACATGATATTGCCCACATGGTGACGTTTTCTGTGAGCATTTAGCATTGTAACACTCTGGAGTTAATACTCTTTAAAATACATTTCACGTGCATGCAAAATAAGCAGGTTTTAACTGTCTTGATGTCATTTTTACGATGAGACAGGAATTTAGGATGGAACATATTGACAAATATTACCATGGCCAATACCATGGATAATATATTACCAATATTAATATTACTATGGACATGAGCCAGAGCAAGGACAATGACTTGACTTTTTTATTTTATTCACAACATATCCTGTCCATGAACATTTGGAAAACTGAATAAAACGCACAAGTTCGATCGGCCTAAAACACATTTTATAACTCGTCCTTGAGGAAACGATTTCATTTGCCGAACAGTGACATTGACAATGTTGGGGCAGAACACTTGAGATTCTTGAGAGCATTTGAATGGACAGAAAATCCAAAGAGGAGATGAAGTGCTTAATGTCATAAAAGTCGTTAATCTTGGTAATCTCATCGGAATGATGTCATTAAAGTTGTTAAGTTGGTCATTTTGACATTGTGTTGGAGCACACTAGCTTATAAATAACTGAGGTAACATGTTAATAGAAAAAGCTACAAAACTTCATTTTTGATATAATAGGGACTCCTCCCACAATAGAAAGTTTTCATAACAGAAAGGTTTAGTTTCAAAGATGTTCTGCACCATTTAATGTAACTATAAAAGGATCAAACATACTACATATTCTTTAATACATATTTTGATATTATGGGAAATTGCTGTCGTATGAGTGATATAAGACTATAAAATGTGTCATTATAGGAAAAGAATCTTCAGGGTAGCATCTGAAATTGTACTTTGCGGTTGGTTATTTTCATAGAACAGCATCCACTGTCATGTCAAAACAAAATGTATGTATTTAGTAGTTTACAAACATGTCCGCCTACTTTTCCTGCTTCCGACATCTACGTGTGTGTGTTAATTAAAACAGATGGAACAGACAGTTACCTGACCAGCGAAGATGCCACACACTCCGATGATGACGAGTATGTTGAAGACAGCTGACCCAACAATCGTTCCCACTCCCACATCCCCCTTAGTGATGAATACACCTGTCAATCAAACAAAGGCTATGATTAGAGGCTTATAAACAGTCATGATGCTTTGAAATGGTTTTTATGCAGTACTCAGATCTGCCAGAAGGATTACATCATCACATAACTGATTAATGGAGATTAATATATTCAAGATTCTACAATCATGTGTGATCAATGAAGAAGAATGTGTAGACATATAATAATATAATAATATATATGCATCCATTTTACTTATTTGAAATTACAGTTTGTCATGTAACAGTAATGCAAAGTGATTGATGCAAGTTGCAATGTACAAAAACAACTATTTACATGTGTATGGAATTTGAAAGTGCTTGTCAATAAAAACATGTTAATCATGAAACAATTCAGAACACATACACATTTTCTGGTTCTAATTCCTCTAAATGGCCTAGTTCCCAGACCGGGTTAAAGGTCTTTTTGTTTAATACTCACTTAATAATGTTTGTGTTACAGAAAAGTGATCAAATGCCAAAAGTGATCATGACATAGAAGTGACCTCTGAACTGACCAATCAGAGAAGTGAAAAGCTCAGGAGCAGAGCTTCCAGCAGCCATGAACGTAGCCCCGGCCACATCCTCACTCAATTGCAGGTTCTGAGGCAAATGAAGAGAAACACTACAGATGATTATGCAGTCAGACAGCCTACATAACATCCTTAACACAGCACAGTGGTAAAAATGGAGGTCAATTAAGAGACTCTGTGTAAAAAAAAGCATCCCCAAAACGAGGCACATATCTCACAAGATTATGACTCAGCTCAATCTCATTTCTTTGCCTAAGCTCCTTTTAGTGCAGTCGCTCCACACAAAAGCAGCATTACCTTTGGTTGAAAAAAGCCCTACTGGAAGGGAAAAACACGCCTGTCTGAAGGGGACTGTACTTTCCAGATGCTCCTCAAGACCTTTAACTGGATTTGGTGACACATTGTGCTAACATCTCAAATGAGGGAAAGGGAACAAATTGAGCTGTCAGCACATGGCCGCTCATATGGCACCCTCCATTTGACTTTCTCACCTCCGAGATCTTCTCCAGGGAGGGGACGAAGTAGTCATCGCAGACGATAGCGAGAGCGTAGAACATATAAATGGCCTGGAAGAGAAAGAATATTAAGTAAAGAACCAGGTTCCTCATTTAGGGATTTACTTTTGTTTTATTTGTATATACTGTAGGTGTTATTCATATATTTTGTCATTACATTCAAAATGACCAAAAAATGTATTTAAACATGAAAACCTTATATGTACACAAGCTGAAAATTGTGCTTATTTGGCGCATGTTTCCCTGATGAAGAACTTTTAGTCAGTAGTAGGATGACATTAGTGATTAGGTAGAAAAAAAACCTAAATAGATATGTGCCATCATTAAGGGCAAAAACTATGTTAAAGCTGCAAGGCACAACATTTCCAGTTAAAAATGTAAAACATATTGAGTCAACGAAGTTCAGAACGAAAAGAAAAGAAAGAAAGAAATTCAGAAAGAAAGAAAGAAAAACAGAGAGCATGTGTTTATACTGTATGAACAAAATTTTGTGGGCACCTGACCATAAGATTTGCATGTGCTTTTTGAACATCACATTCCAAATTTAGTCCCCATTTGCTGTTATAGTAACCTCCACCCTTCTGGGAAGATGTTCCACTAAAGTTTGTATTGTGCTTGTAAAGATTTGTGCTCATTCAGCCACAAGGGTGTTAGTAAAGTCAGGTAATGATGTAGGGTGAGGAGGCCTTGTAACGTCCCATGTAAAGCATATCTTCATGCAGCTGGTTTTATGCACAGGGGCATTGTCATGCTGAAACCGGTTCGGGTCTCCTGGCTTGAGTGAAGGGAAAATTTTATGATACCACCTCCAAGACATCCTATACAATTGTATGGGGACAGTTTGGAGAAGAACCACATATGGCTGGAAAAATCAGGTGCCCCAATTCTTTTGTCCATATAGTGTAGCTCTGTTCTGAGTCGGTGACTCTGGTTAAAACAGGTACATTACAGATTTTGAATTGCCTTTTTTAAACTGCTCAGTCATGTTAGTTGCTTATCTGAACCTTTGTGATAAAAAAAAACCAGACCTTTAATTGCATATCTCTGAGTTAGTGATTTCAGGATAATAGTAAGAAAGTTATTTTAGACTCAATGCGGTCTGTTTGCTTTTTTGGCTTTATTTAGTGCATGCATTTAAAATCATCCATTCTGTATAATCTCTTATAATAGAAGCTCTAGGGAGGGGTTTGTGGCAGCATTGAAGAGAAGTGTATTGTGTGATTAACTTACACATAGCACATGCAGAAGCACGGCCCCTCTCTTCCTCTGTTCCTTAGTAAAAATGTCTTCAGGGAACTCATGGATGGCTGAAAGAGAGAGAGACAGAGACAGAGACAGAGAGAGAGAGAGAGAGAGAGAGAGAGAGAGAGAGGACGAATGACGATTTGGACACATTTTTGCAGTTAATCTTAACTCAAACAGGATGGATGATGGTGTACTAAGCATGACGTGTTGTTAAACATGACACACAGATGACTAAAATCCCAGTGTAGTCTAGCGTCAACTTGAATATCTCACAATAGTGCACGGCGAACCTGAACAAACTGTCGTAAATATGCATATCGTCGTAATATTGTTGTCATTCAGTTCTACCAGGAATTCGGTTCACCGCAGTAAACCGGATGACAACAAACTAAATTCAATTAGCTTTGGCTCAGGTGCTCTTAGATATGTTTATACTCGTGTGTAGCGTGAGTGTGTATGTGTGTGCAAGAGTATGTGTAATGACTCTTGTGTGTAAGCACAGCAGGAGCCTTAAGCACTCCATGTGTGCAGGTTAGAACAGCACTCAGGCAGAGGAGAAAATGAACTTTAACGACTAAAGAGAGCCCTGTCTATTTTTAGCAGCAGAGCATCACTACGCCACCTGAGGCACACACACACACAGAGATACGTAACAAGGATGCCTCGTCGCACCACCGCCGCCTCCCTTACACGAATGCAACAATCCTGTCTTCTGCTGCAAGTGTGGGACACAATTATTATTCTCCGTTCCAGAATTCTGACATATACAGGGCAGACAGTGTGTATAGTGTAGATGCTTGTGTCTGTCCAGGTTTGCAACTATAGACAAATAAACATGTTGTCGTTGGTCTATCGCATGCTATGAGCACAGAATTTGTAGAGCCCACAGCGTTTGATTTGATTTTCATTCCTGGTGACGTGATGTGATTATAAACCAAATCTTTATGCATTGTAATGCAACTATAGCTTAGATTTCAGTAGCCTACAATATGGTTTTTTTTTTTTTTTTTACCTTGATGCAAGTATCACTGCACATTTTAAAACAATATTGTAGTAGTATAATCTTCATGACGAGCAAAATTTTACTGGCTGTATTTCCTTTTGGCCTTTCACAACAAGTGTCACTTTTTACTGAACATATTTACGTATTTCAATGCACTCAATTCGGATCACATTGTGCATGAAGCGGTAATACACCACATGAACAGAAATCCCAGCCAAATGACATGGTGATATCACACAAGGAATAATCTATATTCAAAGATCTAAACCAAGTACAGTGGCACCAAATATAGAGAACTAGACTTGGACTTGCAAATTTTGACAAACAGACAAACTAATAAATGACCTGGCACAAGAGAAGGATAGCAGGATGGAGAGAGGAATAAAACAGAAACAAAATGTAATTTACTTTATACACATCCCTCATGTGTTTACAAAATTACAGACCTGTTTTTAATTAATTATAAAAACCAAATTAATATTAGGAAAGTATTTACAAAATTACAGACCTGTTTTTAAATTATTTATAAAAAACAAAGTAATATTGGACAATGTGTAATTAGTAATTCTCCAATGGTGTTTCACAGTGCACAGGTTTTACAACTGCTGAAGGCAGTGAATGCATTTATGTGGGATTTGTGAATTATTCCTGCATGAATATGTAAGATAGTTGTCTTTTAAACCTTGGAATCTAAGAATCAGGGTTTAGGCGAGATTTGTGCAAGAAAAAAATAGAAATATATCTGCAATACTCATGAGTTATATGATACAAACTAGAGGTCGACCGATTCATAGTTTTTGCCAATTAATCTGCGCTGCTAGTTGATTGTTGGAAATATCAGCTATCAGCAAAAATACATACCGATAGTTTTTCCGGGTTGAATTATTCAGTACGAGAGCGGCCTCTAGAGGCGAATCCCTGACACCATATGCTATTTATTTGAGGTGTCTTTTTTATTCATTTTGGATGTAACTGTTTTTATTAACTTGCAGTGTTACTTTTTGTTTCAGTTTCAATGTGTCTTTTATTTTTCTCAATATTTATTAATTTAATTCATATATTCATATTTATTTAGTTTAGGACATTTTCATGATTCAGTACTGTTTGTTATTTTTGTAATAAAGTTCAGTACTATTTTACATGGAGTGTTATGTTTGTTTTTTATCCAGTATCCATTCAAAAATGGATCGGTGAAATCGGAAATATTAATCAGTTATCGGCAAGTACAATCCAACCTAGCTATCAATATCTGTAAAATCCAATAACAGTCAACCTCTAATACAAACAAACAACACTGCTACTGTTTTTATTTTCTATCTGTACCAATGCAACATTGAAAACACGTTGATATTCAAATAGACTGAAATGAATATTAAATGAAAATTGAAATGCAATGTTTCTTTGTCTCCGGTGACATTTGAAAGCATGCACATGCTGATGTAAAAGTCATTATTGCGGCGTTCTGATGATCGATTACAAATTGCAGCACTAATCCTCAAAATGTTACAAATGTACAGAAATAAAGACACTAAACACAAGTTTAAATGTAATCTGAAGTTTAAATATGTATAGCTGAAGCTGTACACACTCAAACACACTCGTACACACCGAATCAGGATAATTTTTGTATCTTTAGTCTGGACTCTTGCAGCTCAGACTGTTTAAATACACATTAACGCAGCAGGGATGCCACATGGCCCTGGGATAATCTCACTATCTCTCCTTCATCTTTCCCCTGCTCCAGAGTACTTGTCTCTCTCCACTTTCCCTCTCGTTTGCTGCTATTCATTTTTAGCCTTTTTCCATCACACACCTCTCGACACCTCCATTTTCTGTCATTCTTCCTTCCTGCTTCCTATCCTTTTTTCTCTTTTATTCTCTCTCTCTCTTGCTCTCTTGTTCCTCCTGCCAAAAGAAGGGCATGGCAGCGAGAAACCCTGGACGCCCGAGCGAAAGCCTTTTTTCGCCGAACGGCTTCGGTACAGGCAGTTGCTATGGAAACCCTCTCCCAGGGGGAAGTTGGTTTGTCGATGGGCTGCCATGGCAAGCCTATGGAAGTCAAGTGGAAGAGTGAGAAACCCGGGTGGAGAGACGAGCTTTTCCCATGGACTCGAGAGCAAATGGAAAAAAGCGGGAAGTAACAGAAAGGGATAGCGAGAGAGAGAGAGAGAGAGAGAGAGAGAGAGAGAGAGAGAGAGAGAGAGAGAGACTGACAGGCAGTTTAGTAGTGCAATTGCTAAAAATATTTATTTTTCCTAAACAGCTCTCAGGAGAGAGTTTGAGAAATGGAGTATGAGAGAGCAGAAAGGCCGTGTCAGTCATAACCAGTAGAACAAACTTCATGACTATTTTAACAACACTGCACAATCGATCCTATTTTAAACATTTTCCTTAACTGATCAATCTTTAAAGCTGTGACCCTTTCATCGAATTTAGCTGTTTAAAATGAACGGCTTTGCTACACATCCAGTACTGCTTTCGTCAGCTGACTGAGTAGTTATTTAGCGATTAATAACTTATTAGTTGAGCTAAATTGCAGAAATTCATTAAAATTGGGCAATTCATGTTTGAAAAAACATCACCTGGTCGTTTTTTTTTCCCCCCATTTTATTTTAATTGTCTAGTTTTGCCAATTGTATTCCCAGTGCTGCCTCAGATTCCTATTCTTAGCTAATTAGAGTAGAACCTTACTTTTTTTAATACAACCACTTTAATATTATTTGTTTTGAGACTCTTCACAGCAGAAGTAGTTGATGGTTACATGAGTTACCATCAGCTTAAACCAGTCAGCCCGTTGTAATATAGTGCTTGTTGTTTGAGCCATTACTAAGCAAGCCTAAAATAAATCTCTTCATCTGTGGTTTAATTCCCTCTTGTTTTAGTCATTAACCTTTCTCATTTTTCTACACAATCAGATCCCCTGTTAAAATATAGAAATACAAGTAAAAAAAAAAAAGATGAAAGAAAAACAGCTGAAACATCTGGCAGGAACCCGGGGCTTATGCCCACCGCAGGCTCAACCTGTCAGAACACATACTCATCACATTGACCTTTCACCCCATGGTCATGGCTTTCCGATCCTTTCACTGTGCCCTGCGATCCAATCAGGTCTCAGGTTGAGAAAGCTGTAACCAATCAGATGCTGGCCCCATCCCTGTGGAGCTGCATGTGCCCGTAGCCCCCAGCAATGCACGGCCTCATAACCATAACAGCTCATAGTTTGACTTTTTTTTCTGAGGCCTGCATTTCTGTTTTTTTTCCCTCACTTGTTGCACAACTGATCCAATCAAGAGTTTTGGATGAAGGTCAGAAACAGAGCAGGGATGTTGTACAGTGCAATCGGTGTGAGAACTGTGTGTGTTGCATGTGATTTTAAAACATAATAAGCGGGTGGGGTGAATGAGTGCAGAGCAAATTCAACACCAGAATGAGTACATATCTGTATATTCACTTCATGTGTATGTTTTTGTGTGTGTGTGCGAGAGAGAGAGAAAGAGAGAGAGAGAGAGAGAGAGAGAGAGAGAGAGAGAGAGAGAGAGA
>JAAIIK010000041.1:4421006-4453937 GCA_014706435.1 Silurus glanis | reverse complement strand
TCTCTCTCTCTCTCTCTCTCTCTCTCTCTCTCTCTCTCTCTCTCTCTCATTCTCTTTCTCTATTGATTTTTATCAATATTTGGTGTGACCACCCTTTGCCTGCAGGTACTCGGCAGGTATAGGGCTTCCAAACCTGTGGATGTACACTGCCTTAAATCCTTCTGTTTCATCATGTAATCCCAGACAGACTCAATGATGTTGAGATCAGGGCTCTGTGGGGGCTAAACCTTAAGTATCAGTGCTCCTGGATCTTTTCTGCACTAAAGATAATTCTTATGACATTGGCTGAATGTTTGGGGTTGTTGTCCTGGTCCAGACTAAATTTGGAGCCAATCAAATGCCTCCCTGATCGTATTGCATGATGGAAAATGATCTGCCTGCATTTCTCAGAATTAAGGACACAATTAATCCTGACCATCTCTCCAACTCTATTTGAGGAAATACAGCCCCAAACTTGAAAGGAACCATCACCATGCTTCACTGTTACCTGCAGATGCTCATTATTGTACCACTCTCCAGTTCTTCAGCAAATAACCTGCCTCCTGCTGCAGCCGAATATTGCAGATTTGGACTCATCAGGTCAGAGCACCTGCTTCCATTTTTCTGCACCCTAGTTCCAGTGTTTTTGTTCATAGATGAATCGTTAAGCCTGGTTTCCATGTTGGAGATATGACTTTTTGGCTGCAATTCTTTCATGAAGACCACGTTTGACCATTTTTTTCTCTAGACAGTAAATAGGTATACCACTGGTTTCCACTAGTTCTTGCTGATGGCACTGCTGGACATCTTCCGATGTCAAAAGGAAGTAAGCATGATGTGTCTTTTATCTGCTGCATTAAGAATCTACGGTCCTCAATATTACCTGATTTTTGTGCGTTTTCAAAAAAGTCTGAACAGCTGGAACTCCAGTCTGCTTTGAAATCTTTGCGAGAGACCTTGCTGATGCAGTTTAACTACCTTCTGTCTTGTTGCTGTGCTCAGTCTTGCCATGGTGTAAGACCTGTGACATGAAACTGTCTTTCACAACCTCAACTTAGCAGCAGAGTTTTTCTGTTCCTCACCCAGTTTGAAGCATCCTACAAAGCTGTTTCTGTTTCACTTAATGACTGTGTTTCAATATACATATAAAACTAATGATCATTATCCCCTGCTTGGTATCATTGGTTAATCATACACCTGACTCTGATTCTACAAATTCCCTGACTTTGTGCAAGTGTACCAAGAGTGCAAAAGTAAGAAAGCCAAAGTGTAGTCACACTAAATATTGATTACATTTCGATTTTTTTCTTCTGTTTGCTCACTTAAAATTTTGTGAAGTGATAAAAATAAACAAATAAAACATACTGTATATGTTTTTGCAGCATCTTTATTTTAGAGCATTTCTTCGCACCTGCCTAAAACTTTCGCACTGTACTGTATACATAAAAAAACTATTAAAAAAAATTTAGATATAAATATTCCAGAATACAATGATTCTCAAATCACATAATCCCATATTTTATCGACAATGGAACTAGGAAAACATATTACATTGAGGAAATGCAGTAATTTAAAGAAAAAAAAAGCAATTTTGAATTTGATGGCTGCAATACTGCATAAAGTTTTTACACTGTGTAGCATGTTCTTTTAACAACAGTCTGTACATTGTATACTCATACAATCTGTATATTTATTCATTTCAAACGTGTTAGATAGGGTTGAGGGTCAGAGATCTTTAAACGTCAGTCAAGATCTTCCACTACAAGCCATTTAAACCATTTTACATGGGTTTGTGCACTGGTTTGGGTCTCCTCATTCATAATCCTCACCCACCCAAAAACATTGTATAAATGGTGTGCCTCCTATTTCGTGGTAACAGTTTGGAAACTTTTAATGCGATCAAGAACAAAAGCACCACCAATGGGAATGTATTAAGTAGAGTCTGGGGCTGATTACTTCCCACCCAAAACTGTAGCTTTATTTCAACAATGAAACTCAGTGATGACACAATATAAACCTCCCCTAGACATAGTGTCCATTGTGGTCTATTTATTTGAACCTGTTTCACTATAACATTCATAACGCATTACACAACACAAATTATCACACTATAACATTCATAAAACATTACACAAAACAAAAGGAAAATATATATTAAAATATAGAAAATTTGAAACTAATTAGTTGGATTACTTTCTTGATTATTCTTTATTGAATGATTTTTTGAAGGAGAAACTAAAAGTAAATAGAATACCTACAAACGATCAAATCAAATAATATATTAACTGGCTATCACAATTCACAAAAGACATGGCAAAATTACAGATTTGAAACTACTGACATAAACGTTCCAATAAATCACTTTTACAGTGTGTGTGTGTGTGTGTGTGTGTGTGTGTGTGTGTGTGTGTGTGTGTAATAGATTTTAATGCCCTATGCAACAAGGCTCAAGTATAATAGTTTCATAATACAGCAGTAATGATACATACAGTATTAGAATGTTTTCAGCCCTCTAACATAACATCATGAATATCAGCCATCAGTGGTTTATCAGCCATCAGTGGTTTAAAAATCAAAATCGGAAGTAAGTAAAAAAAACATACATCTAGAACAGTTGTTCGTTTCCAGTTTCCATGTTTATTAGTTTGACACATTAAAATAACAGGATGCTGAACAAACTCCTTTTATTTTAATCATTATAACATTACTGACCGCTCACTAACAGGTGCAAACTGCAACTAATCAGCTTGATGTTGCTATTTCTGCCCTTTCTTGCATTGTGATTAAAAAAAATAAGAACTGATTTGAGGGCAGTAGGAATCTCTACCCTGGCACACATAGCATATAATAACATGTCATTAGGCCCACATCAGTGCTGATACTGGGGTCAGGTATAGGTCCTATATCTTTTTTTTTCCTAACATACTCTAACATCTATTACCATGTGAAATTGCAGCACTTAATGAATACATGAAAGCTGTTCTGTAAAATTTACTACTGAGTTTCCTTACAAGTAATACCAGTATATTGATAAAACATACATATATAATTTAAACAGTAAAAGAATAAGAGGCAGGCTGGTAAGTAGTGAATGTGGTCAATAAAAATGAATGGTGGTGACAGTAACAAGGTAAATACAATTTGTTACCGTATTAAGTAGCTTTTTTTTTTGCATATTTGTACTTTACTGAAGTATATCCATTTGGGAGACTTTTAACTTTAGCTTCACTATATAAAGTCAAATATCTTACTTTTTTACTCAACTTCATTTTTCAAAACCAGTCGTTCCTGGTTATTTATGAGTGGATAAAAACTGGTCAAGCAGGCGGCAAATCACCAATCAGTGCAGAGCGCACGCTCTGTTTTGAACTTGTTTTGATTGCCGCTTGGTGGTATCTACTTAGCACAAACATACAGATCAGTGTCAGTTTAAAAGCAAGCATAACATTTTGAGATGTTGGATAATAGAAGAAACTTCTGACTAATGATTTTTGATTTTCTAATCACTTATTGACACTTGTCTAATCAATGATTGCCCTTCTGCGAGCAATGAGCATTGACACGTGTTCTTCCTTCCTCTACCATTCACTTGTGTGTGATTGAGTCATAAGTCATGTAAGAAGTTTTCTAATGCTCAACCTGGCTGTCCTACCACTTTCTATTAGTTGTACGAAATCCCATAAAGTCTTAAACATAAAACTAACAGCAACTGACATGAACAGAGAAAAAAATCATATTCCATGATTACCTCAATTTGCTTATTGTTTAATATAAATGACATATTTCAGTATCAGTATCGGTGTCAGTAGGTACAAAACAACATATTCGGTCTAAAATGCCTCCTTATTTGTGATACAAGAACTCGCTGGGTAAAGAAGGAAAGAGAATGAAAGGATAGAAAAGAAAAGAAAGAGAGAGATAACAAGAGCGAATGACAGAGCACGGACCTTAATCAATACCTTCACTCCATCACACTGTCCCCTCCTCTTTTATCCACGTCATATGAAACCATGCAGGGAAGCAAGCATGCCCGCAGGGAGACAAAAAATAGACTTATCATGTAGAAAGGAATGTGAAGTTCAGGAATTTACATGTACACCCTCACATTATTTGCGTTTACCTCTGCTGTATGTGACACAGGAACATCTTTGAAAGGACAAATTCACAGCTATAGTGAGAGACAATTCTCTTCTCTGTTTAAACGTATTATGCCATCTCACGCTCATGCATTTTTGCTATTTTCTACTTTTCAGATTGATATTGTGAAGGATTGTCTGGACAGCAAATTCTTATAGCCTCAAAGACATGCCTCTGTAAAAAACTGGCCCTCCTGGCTACCAAACGACCTCCAGAAACGCTATTTTTTTTTGAGACGGCTTCCCATTCTCACCAGTGTCCGCGAATGTACACGGAAATATCCCGAATGGAAAAAAAAATCACTGATTCCAAAATGCTTTTTCCTGCTGGCCAAGGCAAACAAAGGAATGCATAAAAACCCTGCTGAGCGACCGTTATTGACACGTCTAAAAATAGCACCTTCCCTTTTATTCTCGTTATTTATTTATTTCCCTGTGCTCTCTCTCTCTCTCTCTCTCTCTCTCTTTCTCTCCCTCTCTTTCTATCCCTCGTTCCCTCTCTCCCCATCACATCTCAGCCCCCACTGCATACACACACTTCCAAAATTTAGCATTCAGTTGCCTGGCAACGCCGGCCTCAAAGGCTAGTCGCCTGAACACGGGGGCCGCCGTCTCATTCTTTTTTAAGGCACAGCAAACCAGTGAGAAGGAGGAAGCATAAAGGGGGAAAAAAAGAGAAAAGGCGAGTAAAGTCGGATCAGTCTTTTCCTCCTGCAATCTTTCCAGGCTGGATTCCTTGGTGGCAGAGAAGCTAGTCTGAACACAGGCTAATTGCATAATCATCACAAGTGTTCATGTCCACTAGGGAGCTGAAAGAGTCTCATTTTATATGTATAATACGGCTCTTATATGTATAAAACCTTGTTTGAATTTAGTGGTCTTTTTTGTGGCAGGCTGTAATTGACCTTCTGGACGTGTAATAGCACTCAAAGAGCTTCATTTGGAGTGTCATTTACTCTAAGCTCAAGAGAGTGTGATTGGAGCTGTTTTGTTGTTGTTGTTGTTATTATTATTAGTATTCTTTCCCCCCACAAACTAGGGATTTAGCTAGTCTCTCAATAAAAAGCTCTGCTTGATTCTCTGAAGGCAGAACTGATCCGGACCTGATCCCAGCATGGACTAGCGGCTCAACTCATCTGACAATCAGGAATCTGTGACTAAGGCATAGTAAGTACACACTGTTCCAGTCACTCATGGCTGCATCTGGACTTGTTTCTTGTGCACTGCTGTGGGCAAAGTGAAACCCCCACTGATCAATCTCTGACATCCAAACACTAATCACACCAAACTTAAGCAACTCACATAACCCCTTGCTACATAATAGAGATGTGACTGAACACAAATACAAATTTTTTTGCCCAAATTCAGTCACCTGCCTGCCAGCCAGCCAGCTGTCCCCTACCATATAACAGCTAATTATCGAAGCAAATGAGGACAACATGTGCTTCGTCTGAGATGCATGAAGCCAGCAAACTACAACTTTTCATACTGCTGTGCATGCTCTTCCACATACTTTTGCTCACAAATGCCCACACTTGGATAGTGAGGCTGTGATTAACAGAGAGAAGAGAGAAAGTTTTGCCTGCCTACCCTGCACAGAACATGGCAAGTTTTGCTGCTTGGCTCCTGGTCATTGTCGGAAATCAAGCCAGCAACAATCTTCCAACGATGAGGCAAAAGCTTTTCTGTTGCACCACCAGTGGTAGAGCTCAGATTTATATATATAAAATTTTAAACCTAAATACAGATACAGATGCTTAAAACACTCTCAATAATTGCTCAATAATTAACATTGGATGGAAAAGTTAACTCCTTTGCTGGGCCTTTGAGCAAGGCCCTTGACCCTTAACTGCTCAGTTGTTCAACTTCAAATGATGAGTAACTAATACGTCTCTCTGAATAAGTGTATCTGCCCGATGCCATAAATGTAAAATATAAAGACATTGTAATTTGCACCTCCATTTCCTTCTATATTACTTCTTGTTTTTTTTATATTTACTAATTACAAACATCTGTCTCTTTCAGGTTATGAATCCTTGCAGATTCGTCTGACAGGTGTTTTGTATTTGTATTTCTTTATTGCCAGAAGAAAGCATAAAAAAGGTGGAGTATGTGGCAATGGAAATGTTATGATTAACAACAATAATGGTACAAATTATTGTATTTAGAGCCACTTCTTCACAACAGGTCTCACACCACAACTGTTTCTTTCTTCTTTTTTTTTTTTTTTTTTTACTAAAATATATCTTTTGTATTACCTCACCTATTGTGACACCATAAGCAGTTTTCATGAATCAGTAATCTCAGATAAATGCTAATGTAGTAGTCAGGAACTTCTGAAAGATATCTTAGATTTGCTGTGTACCTCCACCATAGGTTCTGTAGAAGATCCCCTGTGACATATATATAGCACATGACAGGGGGTTCAAGATCCAGTTCAAGATCCAGTTCAAGATCCAGTATTGCCAAGCTACCACTGGGGCCCTTGAACAAGGCCCTTAACCTCTCTGCTTCAAGGGGTGCAATATCATGGCTGACTTTGCGATCTGACTCGAAGAGATATGAGATATGCGAAGAAAGGATTTAACTGTGCTGTGGCATAAAAACCTCTTTTCATTTTCATTTAAGTATTATGATGAATTTCGAAAATATTTTATATTTATTTAATATCAATTCTTATTACTGAAGTAATTAAACAATGTAAAAGCCACACATGAAAATTGTTGAGACACTGTGGCATTAGTCAAAAATACCTTATTATGAAACAAATCATAACTACATTGAATGAACCTATAAGACTACTATGGGTTTTAGCAAAACATATTAATAATAATAATAATAATAATAATAATAATAATAATAATAATAATATTATAGATTTGAAAATAGAGACAGATTTGTTGTTGCGGATATCAAGAGGAAGAAAGTTCCACAGGTATGGGGCAGCGTAGCTAAAAGCTCTAGATCCCATAGTTGCCAAGAAAGAACTAGGGTGGATGAGGACATTGATCTAAGAGTTTGAGAAGGAATAAATGTCAAAAGTAGGTCAGAAAAATATGAAGGAGCCAGTTTATGTAATGCCTTTTAAACAAAAAGCAAGGATTTTATATTCAATGCACTGTTTAACAGGAAGCCGGAGCAGCTGTTGAAGAACAGGAGATTTGTGGTCCATTGTAGGAGTTCTAGTGAGTATTCATGCAGCTGAGCTCTGCACCAACTGTAATTTCTGTAGGGGTTTATAGAGAAGACCAAAAAAAGAGCATTGCAATAGTCCATGCGTGAGGTGACAAGAGCATGAACCATAATAGTAGTGCTCCTAATTGAGAGGGCCGGGCGGAAGCAATTTATGTTTCGGATGTGATAGTAAGCTGCCAGAGTGATCTTGTTAACATGTGCTTCAAAGGATAGGGTGTTGTCAAGGATAACACCCAAGCTCTTGACCTGTGACGAAGGAGCAATAGTGGAACCGTCACTACAAATAGAGAAACTACTGGTCTTAGATAGACTATATTTTGTGCTTACGAGGAGTATTTCAATTTTACTTCTGTTGAGTTTAAGAAAATTATTTGAGAACCAATCTTTATCTGTAGACAAACCGTTAGAAAGAGAAGAAGGAGAAAGGTCAGAAGTAGGTTTAGAGGACAGATAGAGCTGGGTGTCATCAGCATAACAATGGAATTGGATACCATGTTTCCAAAAGATACATCCAAGTGGCAAAAATATATAAATAATAAGGGGCCCAGAACTAAAACCTGCAGGACACCTGCAGTGATCGATGAAGATTTAGATTTGGACTGGCCTAGCTGAACAAATTAAGTGCGACCAGAAAGATACGATGTAAACCAAGCAAAAAATGTATCTACAATTTCAATGTAATCTAATAAAATATAATTGGAGATAGTGTCAAACGCTGAGGTTAATTCGAGTAGAATTAAAATAGACAGAAGTCAGCTGCTGCCAGAAGATCATTAGAAATTGTGATGAGGGCAGTCTCAGTACTATGGTAAGAGCGTAAAAATGATTGGAATTGTTCATATAAGTAATTTACTGCTAGGTAGTTTTGCACCTGAGCAGAAACTCCCTTTTCAAAAATTTTGGACAAAAATGGCAGATGGACGAAAATTATCAAAGTAATTTGGATCAGCACCTGGTTTCTTGAGAATAGGAGTTATTAATGCAGTCTTAAAGAGGTTGGGAACCATGCCAGAGGTGAGAAAAGAATGGATGATCTCAGTGACAGAAGGCAAAAGAACTGACAGACAGACTTTGACTAATAGAGTTGGAAGGGGGTCTAACTGACAGGTAGTTGATTTAGATTTCGGAATGACTAAAACGATCTCATAGTCTGTAAGAAGTTTAAAGGTAAAGCGAGTAGAATTAAGTGAGTGTGTAAGAATGAAAGAAAGGGAGGCTTAAAGAGGGTCTGAGACCAGCAGAGATTGATGAATATTCTCTATTTTTGTAGTGAAATAAGTGAGAAGAGTGTTGCATAATTCAGCTGAGTGTAACTGTATAGGCAGAGAATCAGGAGGCTTTAAAATGTTCTTCATTACAGCAAAGAGAGTTCTTGCATTACCTTCGCTAGACGTGATCAAATTTGAGTAATAATCGAATTTAGCTTTTTGTAATTTTACATATGCTCAGCATACATTTGTTTATGGACAACAAGTCTAGTTTTAACACAAAAGTTCTAGACGAAGTCCTTGAGCTTTTAGCCTATGCAAATCAGATGTATACCAGGGGGCAGAATTAACTAATTAAACAGACCTACATTTTATAGGTGCATGCGTATCGAGTAATGACTGCAGCCCATCATTGTAGTAAGATACCAGTCCGTCTGGGGTTGTTAAATAGTCTTTGCTGAGGATAGCAATAAGTCCATCTGTAAATGTCATTATGTCATGAGTCAGGAATGAGATTGTATGACATTGATTGGACTTTAAAAGCAGTAAGCAAGCTTTAAAGGAAACCAGAAAATAATCAGAAAATGTGAGGTCAGTAGCTGTGATACTGCTGGGATTAATACCAGAATAACAAACCAGTTTGATCCAGTGTGATTTCAGATGAGTTGGAAAGTTAATTATATTGCTGTATGTCAAAACTATCAAGACAAGACAGACAATCCTTTGTGTATGTACTAGTTTCATTATCAACATGCATGTTAAAATCTCCAACAAGAATCACATTAGGAGACAGTGAACTGATATAAATTAAAGAGATTGAAAAGTAATTTGAAAGGTTAGTATTGACCTTAGGAGGACGGTGAACATTAACAAGAACGGTTTCCATTTCTCATTATATATTACTGCATAACATAACATATAACATAACATGCTATTTGATAATGCAAGGATAAGAAAAGGCATATCTTGGAGACATTCCTGAATGTGAAATCAAAGACATAACAATAACAATAAAACAAATCCCACTGCCAGATACCACAGTATTTTCAATTTCAGCACACACACTAATTTAATTTCATAAAAAAAAGTCTAATAGTATTTTTTTGAATAATAATAACCTTCTCATTTGTGCAATGTTAATATATTTCATTAATAGTCATAAATTGCTTATTAAGAAATACATTTGTAACGATAACATTGTCAAAATTCAGTCATGTTAGTCTTCCATTCGGGTGACCTTGTATAATTGGACCATTGGAATTTTATATAATTGGACCATTGGATTTATTTGAATACCCTGATCCTTTATTTTGTCCTCAGGGGAACCATTATAGGACCCGTAGTCTGGGATGAACCCTTTCAAAAACAAAAAGGAAAACCCTTTAAAATGCATTCCAACTGATGCAAGAAACATTTTAACAGGAAACTTATTCAAAGGCTAATGGACAATTACATAAGCCCTGTAAAGTCTATGGTTCAGAGCTATACTGTTAGAAATAAAGATCAACTCTGCAAGGGTCATTCAGTTTGTCTCTCTTATGGGAAAGAATAAAAAAAAAAAAAAAGCACTGTTTTAGAAATGTCCACCCAGACCAAACCCAAAAGAGAATGTTTTTACCGTAATTTCCGGACTATAAAGCGCACCCATATATAAGCCGCACCGACTGAATTTAACAAATATTTTTATTTTTAACATAAATAAGCCGGACCTGTCTACACTAATGTACTTTACACAGGCTTTAACGAAAGACACGTTACACACGGTGTAACGGGTGAAATATGTTGCGCTTCCTTTAGGAGCATAGCGGTATTTTGGGAATAGCATGCCACTGCATTCTTCCGGTATTACTGCGTGTGTGTAAGACTGAGGATTATGTCCTTATTATTTTCTAATGCTCATTTCTAAGTTTCTTTGACTAACCCATAACGCTGTTGCCAAGAAAAATAAAAAAGCACGAGTTTTGGAAACCTGTCTGTGCTTATATGATTTCTGTTGCAACTGGAGTTAGTGAGCTCTCCCTTCACCCAGACTCAACGCGTTACAACGGCTTGTATCTAAACAGTAGCCTACCAAGAAAGTCATTGTTCACTGTCTTCCTCCTTCCTTTCACAACTATTTCTCTCGGGAGTTTATCTTTTGGCATCGTCGTGCGTTTAAAAATCACCCGATGGAAGTTTTTTCTCCCGAAGCCGTGCAGCTCAGAACACAGGTGAGGTGCGTTTTTTCGTTTCCGTTCGGAAATTTCATTGGTCTAATGTTATGGGTTTCAGTTTTTGGCTTGAAGTTTGTGCAACCGGGAAAAACCCAGGAAAAATTCATAAATTAGCCGCTTCGTTGTTTAAGCCGCGGGGTTCAAAACGTGGGAAAAAAGTAGCGGCTTATAGTCCGAAAAATACATTTACAACCGTCGTGTTTTGGACTGGTAGTGAGCTGTGGGTCATTTGTCACTGGTTTGTTACAGGCAGATCTCTCTCTCTCTCTCTCTCTCTCTCTCTCTCTCTCTCTCTCTCTCTCTCTCTTTTGCAGTGAGCCACATGAGGAAACGAGGGCACTGGGCTTCCCACGGGGAAAAAAAACAAGAGGTAGTGAAATAAAAGTATTGAGAAATAAGCTGTTCAACTCTCTCTCTCTCTCTCTCTCTCTCTCTCTCTCTCTCTCACACACACACACACACACACACACACACACACACACACACACACACACTTACTAGACTCCTTAATAAACCTCCAATTATCATTTTCTCATCATACTCTGTATATTAACATCAAGCTAGCTGTATATTAACTGCTCATCATAGAACACAGAGCATCACACTTAGTGCAGTCTGTCATGTTTTTACAGTGAGATCAAATATGTTTGAGCTGCGCTCAAAGTTTCAACGCAAAATAGGTACAAGCTTTTCTAAAAAGGCTGTTTTAGAATGGGGTATCAAAGTTGAAGAGACTGCATGACTTAAAAAATCTACACAAACCACATGTTTTGATGCTCATTAGCTGCTACTGTAAGCCAGGTGCTACTAGAGCTTTTGATTGGATGCAGACTGGACCAATACAATCTGTTTCAAATAAGAATGTCTATTAAACATATATTTTTGTGACTTTTTTTCAGGATATTCTAACTTAGTTGTACCCAAAGCTTTGCACCAGGGGTCCCCAAATTATTTTCTGTGATGGCCACATCATTTTTCTTTTCTTTAATGGGGCTGGGTCAGTCTATAAGAGAAAATGACATGGAATGACTACCAGTATTACTGTGGAGATTTTATTATGATTTTAATTGTATTTATAATGTCTTCTAACTGTAGATTAGTTTATTATTTTGTTATGCACTGTACAAACAAATGAGCATTACTTTTCAAGAGATACTGTATATAGCTTATTAAAAGAGCATTATTACTATCATAATGACATTTTTTCATAATCATTGCTATTGAAATCAAAACATTTACATTTAGCCAATTTACAGCTGGTTGGTGGGTGAATCTAACAAATAATTAGGCTTATGTTAACAACTAAGGAAAACTTTAGTTTGAAAGCCAACTTTTACTATTAAATACAGATATGAGTAAAACATTTAATATTATACTTTCAAAATATGTCTCTGGCATTGTTCAGAGAGCCGTTCTAAAAAAAAAAAAAAGTGTAAAACATACCCCCTGTTTTACACCTTTATTGGATTTCATGAGCACTTAACAGTTACTGAGAGATACTAGAGAACATGTGGATTATAGCTGCCATGTGCTCTATTATGAAACCTTTGAGATTTTGAAGGACCTTTCTTTTATTATTCTGAATGTGTGATATATATATATATATATATATATATATATATATATATATATATATATATACATACAGTATTTATGCATTATGTGTGGTTGTGTACATCTCCTTCACTGCACGTCTTTGGCAAGCTCTTGCAGCGACCCAAGAACATTTTTACTTTACTCTTTGGTGGTTATACGGTTTGAAGAAACAGTTTGCCAATAACTAAAGCATACAAACAGCTGCATCTACATTACACAAATGGTGTATGATGGGGCAATAAGCATACAGTATAACCTAACATGGCATGTTCACCTTGTACAATATTTATGTACAAAAGGTGAATTTAATTCAAAAGCAATACATTTTTTTTCCTCTTGGAAAACTTCCCACCTTCATACCTTGGTTCATCTTCATACCAGAACTTTCCCAAAGACTGTCTATTTACTGTCCACTGTCAGACCTGGTCTTTCATAGTCTAATATAAATAGCATACAGCGAATGAATACCTTACCTGCTCGAGGATGTTCTAAAGTGTGGTTCTTAATTCCATCTTGCATCAGCTTGCGTCCAGTCCAGTCATGGCTGACATCTTCAGCAAGGTCTGATCTTGATGCTTCTGTCACTATAAGATAATATGAGAGGAAAGAGTGAATCTAGTTACAAGGTCAAACATTGACATTTTTTTACTATATACAGATTTGATGTGTGGTATCTGATCACAAATTCCACTAGTTATTCAAAAATGTTGCTAAATCATAAGGTTTCACAAGGACTTGTTTTACTTCCATTTTCTCCCAATTTGGTCACCTGTCAATTTGCACCCATCAGCCAAATCTAGCTTCTAATTAGAGATGCCATGAATTATAATGCAGTCAATCCACCACATTGTTTCAAACTGCAGGTTCAGCACAAAGTGTAATCTGCCCTCTTCTGCATAAGCTCACAGACCCTCATGATTGGCTAGTCTCACTCTGATTGACAAGAGACAGAGAGAAAGAGAGAGAACCTTTTACTTAAAGATCATGACCACTTTCTGTTCTATTTACTCCCAAGTGACTTGTGGTATTATCAGGATTCAGACTTGTGCTCTTTCAATCCAAGTGAGAACTCTTTTTTTTTTCTGGAAAATTTAATTCAGCTACAATGACTTCCAATGAGTTTTGACAGACCACAAATATAACATCATTACAACTAACAAAATGAAAAAACTATGCATTTGCTAAAGATGCATTTAATTTGAAAAACAGAAAAAAATATATATGCCATGCCTCTGAGAACTGAGAGAAGAAGAATGCACAGAGATTACTAATATGAAAAAGAAGCCCCACAAAAACATTTAAACACTGCATTAAAAAAAAAAAACAATCACTTTACAAAACTGTTTACAAAACACATACACTCACGCACACAGTCTCAATTTTTTTAACATAAGTGGGCCGCTCGGAAGGGCTTTTGAACACAAGTAGTATTTTCATAGACTCTCTGCCTGATTTGACTCATCAGGTGAAGAGGAACAAAATGAACAAGGCAAATATTGTAACCTTATAGCGGGTGTGCGTCGCTCGTATTTATTTTCCTCGCTGATTAACACTGGCACTAGGAGTCTCTCCGAGATTAATTACGACAATTGGCTGCGAAGTTAAATCCATGAGTAATCACACGCTAATGCTGAGTACTGATAAACATTATGACAAGTTGATTTGATGGGTCACTTCTGTGGTGAGTCAGTATTTGTACAAAAAAAGAAAAGCAAAACGAGATATTGTGCTTTCTGAAAGAAAAAACTGAAAATGTGCAAATGAATTCATACAGTAGTGAGAATAAAACAAGAGCATTTCATACACTGGACTATCTGGATTTGCCTAGCTGTCTAGAATATGTTCAGAGTTCATATATTAATTTACCATGAAAATAATAAAAAAAGACCTGATGTCACACAAAATATTTTCCCTTCTCTACTTAGTATGTATTTTCAGTTCAATTACATTTTTTGTATAGCTTTTAACAATGTCATGAAGCAGGTTTACAGAAATAGAATATACATTTCACATTCATAAATCTATCCTTCTTAATCGATTCCTGATTTGCGTCAAAGGTGGTGAAGAAATTCCCCTTGAGCTGACAGGAGGAACGAAACCTTAAGAGAACCAGACTCAAAAGGGAACCCATCCTTATCTGGGTGACATCCGATATCCATTCATTATAGTTACATCACTGTTAAGGTTGTCACCTTATGTCAAGTCAAGTCAAGAAGCTTTTATTGTCATTTCTACAATATATAGCTGACGCAGTATACAGTGAAAATGAGACAACGTACCTCCTGAACCCTGGTGCAACATTAAACAACATAGATCACACAACATAAAGCTAAATAAAGTGCTTCGAGTGCAACCTAGTGCAAACAGTGCAGACAGACAACACAAGACAGTGTGGGACAAATATGCATAACACAAAATACAAAACAGTGCCGAGCAGTAAACCTACTGTATACTCTGATTGAACAGTACTGTGCAAAAGAGGACTATGAACAAAAGTTCCTGCTCACTGATGGAGACTTGAGTGCAAAATACTTCAGTCCCAAGTCATTTTCATAGTTTCTAAGTCCATGTCCACACTAACAAATTTTCGCTTGAAAGCACATATTATTCTCTCTGTTTTGGCCGCTCCATTCCGCCTTTTGTAAACGCTCTCTAAAGTAGATCAGTTTGAAAACGCCGTTTTTCGGATCACGGTGCGGACTATGAAAATGGAGGCTTTTGAAGAAGATATAATGCATTTTCAGTCATGAGATGCAGTCATGTGACCAATTCAGCCAAGATGGTGAACAACATTGGCGCGACGTTTCAAAGAGCTGGAAAGTAAATAAACGACAGGCGGAAGCAACTTTCGTTTTACTCAGCCTCAGCACAAAAAAGTAAGCGTTTCAGATGTTTCAATGTAGATGAGCAAAATGATTTGTGGATGTGGAAAAACGCTGTTTTTAAATGTATCCAGATTAGTGTAGGCATAGCCTAACAGTTGTGCTAGAATGACTTAGGAGTTCAATCTTCCACTATAAGTCTCAATGTGGCTTGTAAAGTAACATATCTGGCATTGTGAGTGAAGAAATGTCAAGAAAAGCTATTTAAACTGATTTGATTCAACATAAAACTTTGATGCCACTGCAGATCAGGGTTTATTACAAATGCTGAGCAAGTGTTTAACTGTAGATTTCCAAAAGAATGATTGGCTGGTGGTCCTTTATGCCTTCAAAGCTCAGACAGCAGCTCGAAGTCTCTTTCCAATGTCATGCATTTGGCTCCAGCGATGCCTCCCAATTCCATTTTTAGGAGCGTGATATTTTCATTCTCATCAGCAGTCAATCTTTTGGATGAAGACCAAGATGAATATTTTTCCAACTTTGAATCATAGACCATGCTTGAGTGAGTCCTTTAAGTGAATTATTTGTGTAAATATGTCAGCCTGCTCAATACATCATAGCAAGATTGAGATAAAGAAATGTATATACAAAAGTAGTTTCGGGGTTCCTTCTGCAAAAATTCAGAGCAGTGCCATTGCTCTGAAAATCTCTTATCTTTCTCTCTTTCTCGGGACAGGCTTTATTTGGACCCTCCATTTCACCAAGCTATATATGGAGAAAATCAACAGTGTGCCGTCCCTCTGTCATCAGGCACAGACAATAAAAATGAAACATGGTTTCAATGCCACACACATGGAAACGAATGCATTTGTGACAAGGTGAGAATATTTACCCCACTAAGTGATACACATAGTCATGCCAAGACAGAAGAGAAGGGGGGTGGTGGTGGTGGTGTTGGTGGTGGCGGTGGTGGAGGTCGCAGACAGAGACACGGTGAGAAATGAAAAAAAAAAAGAGGAGGCATGGATAAGAACAGACTGTTCTATTATCCAGATCTGTTTAATGATCATCAGGTAGCAGTCAGCAGTTTCCTTTGTTTTATCTATGGTTCAGGAGAACAAGGTGGTGGTCACTCTTGGCTAAGAGCGTTGCACCGCCATGTCTTTCATGCTGCAGGCGTGAAGAGAACATGGTCCTGAGCCATATGCAAGTCAAATGAGACCCATCAACATCAGTGTGCGGCAGACATCACACGCATAATAAACACGCGCTTTTAAAAGGTTCTTCATGAGGGGGAGGGGACTTGTTTTAGTGGATGATTAATGATTCTATGAGACACCGTTAACAGTGAAAGTCCAAACTAGAATAAAGATCCTTTGTATCTTATTAATGTCACTGTGGCTTGAAAAGGTTCCAGTTTTTTGTGTTCTGTTTGATTTAAGTACTGAGAACCGATTTGTTTCTTCAGTGGTTCCTCAAAGCTCATGTTCGGTATTTGTTCACGGAGTTGTTTAGCAAAAACTGTATCGCCGACAGGCTTTCATCAGAACAGGGCTGTCAAAGTTCTTGTGCCTCAATCGTTTTTTTTTTTTTATTTATTATTTTACAAAGAAAATGTTTTAATCATGTTTTCCATATTCTTTTGTTTTATTTTTAAGTAACTTCAAGACAAAGTGAAGATGACTTTAAAGTGAAGGAATGACTGATAATCATGTAATAATAGCTATTACAATGTAAGTGGCTTTTTTTTTGGATATTCTACATAATTACAACATTAATGATGCACATATAAACAGCACAAATGACTATGTTCATTAATCCATTAAAAAAGTGTAATCTTGATTAATCTCTCTGGCAGTATGAACCATTTCAGTATGTGCTGTAATTAGAAAATAATTAACGTTTGGGTGGTAACTTAAACCCTGCTCCATGTTAGGCTGCATTACACCACCCAGTCCTTGATGTCCATTTATTCTCTCAGAATAAAGCCAACGATCAGCCAACGATCATGAATCAGTGTACCATATTGTTATTTTTCCTTTTAATATGTATTCATTCCTGTTATAGTAAAGAGGAAAGTACACATAAACAGACAAATTACAGACATATGCACATGCAATGTTGATAGGACTTACAGGTTACACTTACGTAACACATCTGGTGTGAATTTTAGGCAATACAGCTTTAGTCTGAAACAGTAGGATTGCACTGAAGTCCACACAGATTTCTTTTGGAAGTTTATATGGGCAGAATAAAATGTGGTAGACGATTCTTTGTGGTTTCTCGACCTTAAATCTTGCACTTTACCATATAACATACCGTTACATTGGAAGGTTTGTCCTATTTTTCTCAGAACAGAAGATGAATCAGAGCTGATGAATCAGCGCTGATCTCAGGTCAGCATCAAAGGCTAGTTTCAATCCAAATCTCCACACTTTCTACACTATATATGCATTCTGTCTGTACACTGTATATATTTGTATCATAGTTACTAGGATAAGGTTAACAAGTGTTTCATTTACTTTCATTTAATAAAATAAAATAAGGCCCACTCACTAAGATCTTTCAGAAAGGATTATATCTTCAACGTATTAGTGTATAACACAATGCCACTCACTGTATGTATTCAGTCTTCCAAATATCTGAATCCATTCTTTTTTTCCTATTTAAACCTGTCTCAATGCCGAACGTATAGCGTATTTGAATCTTACTACCTGCTGCACCACACACATTTACTAGCCAGATCAGTTAGCATGCATAGATGATAGATGACAGTTTAGAAAAATTTAGGAACTAACAGATAAGTAAAAATATGAGGGGAAAAAATAATCATAATAAAGTGCAGCACACAGTTAAGCGTGTTTTTTTTTTCCCCAGTACATTTTCCAAACAATCAAAACATGAAACTGGGCCAGCACAAGCTTTCACTTGCCAAGAGGACTAGATTTAGATAATATAGACTTATAATTTTCCAAATCTAATAAAAATACTTAAAATCGTGTACTATTACATGAAGGGGCCACGGCTTTGAAGAGAATAAAAAAAAAGTGTCAAATAAGACATAAAGGTACAATAATCATATTACGATTGTCCGAGCCGCAGCAGGGGGGAGATGATACTGTACATGAGAATTCTCATAACAGAATATCCTCTGCCGCCATGACGCCTGTCATGATCAAATAGATAGAGCGAGATGGAGGAGTCGTAATCATTGAGGATTAATTTTCCACACCATCACACTTGTTCAAGGAACCAGTAAGGATGCAATTTGCATCTTCAACACCTTTCCTTTATTCTTAACCTTAATTCTTAACAAAAGATGAGGAATGTGTGTTTTAGGTCGAGGTGCCACTGGTGCTAATTAAGCGGTAAAAGAAACAGGATTTCTGAAGCACAACTAGACGTATATATATATAAATATAATAAATCGTGTATCTATATACAATGTGTACTGTATAATATTATCAGAACTGGTACATAATGATATCAAATGTATCATATCTTTGACAATCATTGAAATGTCACAAGAAAATGCGTTTTAGTGTGTCATGTCTCACCCTGCACAACAGCCACAGCACTTTCATCCGAATTACATAACACTTATGTAACCTGCATGCCCTGCTTTCCTTTCTTTGACTTATTTATTGATTGATTGATTGATTTTTATACCCAGTTCCAATCAAAAGGATAAGCTGATCACCTGTGGCTTTATTGTGGAGCTTCATTTGCCGCTACCCTAATTAACAAGTGTTGATCGTGGACAGGCCTAAATGCAGGTGCTAAAAGAACACAGAGCTGGTTTTCGGAGTCAACACACACACAAACACACACACACACACACACACACTCACTCCTAATCCTTTCGGTACGATTTTTCAGTGCCTTTTTACCCGAGTAGCACTCAGAATGGTGTTCAACTCCAAGCAGCACAGGCTGCAGATTGCTACTTTCCCTTTTTTTTATCACATTTTTTATACTTCCCCTTCAAATAAAAAGGAATGAATTCATTAATACATATGTTTTTCTCTACCGTTGCCCATCCCATTATCCAATCCCATTAACTACAATAAGCATACACTTCATTGTATTTTTATTTTTTAATGATATACTTATATTTTTTTAGCTCTCCATCCTGAATCGTTTATCGAAGGAGAAATTATGACCTAAAACATGTTACGTGTGTATTAGATGATTTAATGACTCATGGTGAAGAATTCACTCTTTCCCATTATTCCCATTATCCTATTAATAACTGACATTATGTCAATCTTTCTTTCCTCCAAATGCACCATGATGTTCTTCTGAGACTTCTCGAGTAGCTTCGGCTGTTATAAAATTGTGCACTTCTTATATGTGTAAATATTGTTTTAGAAAACCTTAAAAAAAAAAAAAAATAATAATAATAATAATAATGCGATTTATATATTGACATTCTGCAGTCTTTTTTTAGGCACAGGTAATTAAAGCCTACAGGCATGTACTTTACAGCTGTGAGATTTTCTTGCTTGAGTAATTCGCCCCAAATATGTTTAACATAGATACTTATGAGTTGCTGTACTAAACAAATGAATATGTGATGAAGGAAGCAAGCTCGAGGCAGTTTGAAGAAGAAGTGGGACAAGTGGTAATCGACTCGGTGGGAGAAACAAAATGTAGTTTCATTTATTTTCTATTTTGAGCATATTTTTAAATGAAGAAAATGTATAATTGAGTTAAAAAAAAGTAAAAAAAACATTAATAATATGGTGTGGGCTTCCAAACATCATCAGAGCACTGTAGGTGTATGAGAACTGTAGGAAAGATGTCAGGATGCACGGTGACTGTCAGGAGCCTGAAACCAATTAGGAGCGAGAGAGAGAACCCGTGAGAGTGTAAATGCTAGACATGAGTGGGAAAGTGAAAGAATCTGATGGAGACCTGATAGAGCTGAAGCGGCATTTATTTGTTCTCCAAATTTGCGGAACCAAGGGACTAAAGATGAGCATCAGCAGATTAATCTGTATTGTGGAAAAAGTTGCTCAATCTGCTTGATACTAATACTACGCATGCTAACCCTGGATCTTTTGACAGACTGAGGAACAAAATAAACAGATAAGACGACAAAATACACTATAAATATATTAGCTGGCTAGAGTTAACGAGCAAATGCATCACTTCAGGTGAGATTACCGTAGACCAGGGGTGCCCAATACATCGATCGTGATCTATTGGTCGATCGCAAAAGGTAGTGTGGGTAGATCGCGTGACATTAAAAAAAATATATGTATTTATGCATTTTTTATTTTATAGCGTTCATAGCATTTTGACATGGTCCTTTTATAAGTAGCTCGCATGCTGAAAAAGTGTGTGCACCCCTGCCGTAGAACAACTCCTAATCCATCAAACACAACTTACACACTGCATGCTGTAGATACAGTAAATAATTCGTTGGTTTAGCTACACCATAGCGTAATCTCCAACCAGCTAATGGTCGCAATGAGACAAACTCTTTCTTTGGCTTTCTTCTGGTTCTCAAGATCTCTAATAGCCACATTGATTGATCTTAACACTGAGCAACACTCATTTTCTAAATTCCTGAGCACTACGTATGTAAGGCTTCACACTTAAACAGTGGCTGTTTACGACAAAGCTTTGCATTCACACATGGCCATGAGATCCATGTTAGGATGTTGGGTTATGTCATGAAATGTTCTTCCACCAGTAGCAACATTTTGTACCCTGCAGCTGGAAAATGATCTATAGTCTTTCTCATTCTTAAATTTCTACTCAGGATCGTATACAAGCATCAAGAATGCATGGTATTACATCTAGATGGATAAATAGGTGAAAGTCTGAGTGCTGCCTGCATGTGATGTATGATGATGTGGAAATAGGTCAAGCTACAAGCCAGTCAGGGTGTGGTAGCCAGACTTAATTGTCACTAATAGAACTAAATTTCACACTGAGGAACAAGGGATGGGATGCTGATCATCGCCTTAAGTGTGGTTTCATGAAGCATTGACTGGAGGGAAAGCAGAGGGTCGGGATAAAGGTGCCAAAGGCGGTGGGAAGGATGCTATAAGTGTGACGCAGGTGGAGCACTGATGGAGACGCTGAAACATCCCGGGATGCATCGTGTGCATGAACAAAAAGTCTGATCATTATCAAAGGTGTTGTTCATTGTAAGATAATAACCTATTATTCAGATGTCATTTAGTCTTGCTACAGTATGTAGACTAGATAAGATGCGCAAAAAAATCCAACAGGCTGGAAAAACAAATTAGAGCGAACTCACCTAAATCCAACAGAACCTTTAAGTTATTTAAACCTGCAGGAATATATATATATAATATATAATATATATTCTTATATATAAGAAAAATCGTGTGTGCATGTGTGTGCGCGCGCTCGCGGCTGCGGCGGACGGAAAGATGCGCTCCAGCGCGTACCTGTCAGGTGTTGGAGGCGCGCGAGGCACGCGAGCGCGAGCAGCCCGATGCCGCCGAAGCAGAGGCGCGCGACGAAGGCTCGCCGCCTCCCGCTCCGCGTCACCGCCTTCATCGCCTCTTGTTCTTTTCTTATGAATTTCTTTTTTTTTTCCTTCTCCTTCTTCTTCCTTCCCCAAGCCTCAGAACATCATCATTCACCGTCTCGAGGTCCCGAGGCCGCGCTTCCCCTCCGGCCGACTTCGAAAACTTTGGAGTTCGCCGCGCGCGCTCCCGCGCTCCCTACGCTCCGTTTACCTGCGGTTCCAGGTGGACGAGATGCATCCTCGGCGCGCGTCCAATCCGCTAACGGGTCCGCGTCGGCCTGCTTGCGTAACGCGCGTGCGAACGACTCGACGTACGGGAGTTCAGGGTTGTACTCACATGTCTCACGGCTGGGAAACGTCTCCCTCTCTCTCTCTCTTGCGCTCCCCCCACCACCCCTTCTCTCTCTCAAACACACTCACACACACTCACACACTCTCTCACCACTCCCACACTGAGCACGAGCCAGTCGTGGTCGTGGTCTAACATTGCATTTAGCACCCGAGCCACTAGGGGGAGACAAATTTCACGATTATTTGCCATAGCTGTTCTCCAAACGGGGGTCGCTCATAACTAAATACATTAACGTATTGCACATTATATTTCTATTATGCATATTATAGGATACAATTATCAATTTAATTGTTAAATTTTTAATGAAAATGTAACTCAGCTCACCAGAAAAGTAGAAAAAAACTGCAACTCGTGTGGAAAATTGGTGTAGGTGGAATTGGTGGAAAAAAAACAAACAACTGAATTGGTAATTTTTCAAAATACTAGAAAGTTAGTAATACAAATGGAAATATAATAAATAAAAAAAAGTCTTTATTCTTTCTGTGCGAATGCTTCACGGCCTGGAACCAGTCCGTGGCCTGGTGATTGGGTTACAACATTCGCTCTAGGGGGCTTCAGCATTTCATCTGAATGGCAGAGATAAATTGTACTGTATATGAATCAAAAGGTGAATAAACAATGTAATGTGTAATATAATAAGCGCTGACCCAAACTAAAGTTAATTAATTACATTTAAAATGATGAATTAATTAATGAGTTCATTCATGAGCTGGTCAGTAAATCCCAGTTAGGATGCCAGGCTCATCACAGGGCACCATGAACACACACGCATGTTTCCATTCACATGGAGGTCAGTTTAGGATATAGTCCATCTATCAGCATGTTTTTGTGAGGTAAGAAAAAACCTGAAAACCCAGCAGAAATTTACAGGAACACAAAGAGAGTGTGTGAAGCGCTGACAGTAACCTGAGCTTGGTATAGACCCATGGTTCTGGTCTTGTGAGGCAACAACACTACAGTACCTGCTGCATCACAATGTTGTCCATATTTTATTTATTTATTTATTCAATTTTTGTATTGAATGGTAAATTATGAATTGATCAGCTTTCCTGCAGTTTAATACGGTAATCATGTCAAAAGGCAACATGAAATGTTAATCATAAAGCCTTTTGTTTGTACAATGTGATATTAAAGGAAAGTTGTATCTTTAGGCTTGAAAAAATGTATAAAATGTGGTATATTCTTGATAATTGCACATGTAAAGGACAAGCTTGTATGTACAGTAATAATATTCTATTTAAAGTGGCTGAAAAAAACATGCATTGAAAGGTAAAGAGGGCCAGATTTGATTCAAATATTTGCATGCCGAATGGATATGCACTGATAAAAGCCAATATTGGGATAATTCTTTTGCTTCAAGCATGCAGCAGCTTGCTTTTGTGAATTTATGCATCGAATTCGAGGCTTTGAAAGGCAAAATGAAAGGGAAACCTGATTCATTTGAATCACTGAGAAATCCTCGCTTTATGTACCTAAGCATTACTTAAGCACTTACATCCCCCCCCCCCCTTCTGTTTACAGAACACAGCTATGTCCAAGCCCCCCATTCAGTCATGTTTTTTTCCATCTTGCTTGAAGATACAAGCCAAATAAAGACATAAGCCAGCGTCTTACTATCATCAACTGTCCATGGGTGTCGTATCCAACACGATAAATTGTTCCTCAGGGCACACACTGTTTAGCAAAGCTCTCACTCTGAAATACTCCAGCCAGCATGTATTGATGACCCTCTGGTTTACGGATGGCTCCTTCGAAGGACACAGTGCTGGGAAAACTGCACTTGATGCAAGACTCAGGAAGGGTATACACAGAGAAAATACACAGGTTAGTGATGGATATGAGTAGTCGAGTATCTGTTATGGAACCACTTTCAGTGCTGATAAACAAATGAATTTTTTGGGGGGACTCTTGACTATTTCAAAGGTAAGCTGTTGATCTAGGCACTGTGAGTTTCTTGGACTGAAGTACTGGAGGCACCAAAAACAAAATTAGTCAACGTACATCGCAAATAGATAAAGATTAAGTTGTCAAACGTCCAGCACAAGTGGTCATATACTGCAATCTGCAGTGTATAGGTTCTGCTACACTATAATAATATGATTAACCTGCCTGAACCTAAAAAAATTCAGATAGCATTAAAATTTGCATAGTTGTAGATCGTAGTGTTGAGTGTATACTGTGAAGTCTTAAGTGTTTGATCTACACTCAAGATATTGTAGATCAGATTGAAATATACAAAAGAATGAAGAACTATTGTGGATAAATCATGAACTAGTTACAAATATTTTGTTGGGTACTCAAGAAATTGACTATGCCTTTTTGTCATTTTGTATCATTTTCTTGTTCATTCATATTTCAATTGCTAGTGTAGTGCTGATTGTACTGAGGAGAACGTCTTAGCTGGCTTGGCTTACTCATTCAGGTGCATTCGAAATGTACAGTATAGCACGTATAACCCTTCCCTGTGCATTAAAGTGTGTGTATTTGGTGTGTTAGTACATCCTGTTGCTGAGCTGTCAACAGGAAAGCGGTGATTTCTGGTTGTGAGAGAATTTATGTCACTGTGTCTGTATATAGTCCTTATTTCTGTCAGGATGCATGCAGCATCTGTGTGAACGTTTGATTACGAATTTGTTTCAAGGAGTAAACAGAAATGTCGAATGAAATTTAAGTGACTTTCTGTTATTTTCTCTCTTCAAATGTGCCTGCATATGTGTGTGTGTGTGTGTGTGTGTGTGTGTGTGTGTGTGTGTGTGTTGTGTGTGTGAGTGTGTGTGAGTGTGTGGCTGAAACGTAAACCTGTCAGCTCTGTTTGGAATCTTCAGGCCTTCTTGTGTATATAACAGTAGTAAATACAGACTCCTGTCCACTGATAACCCTGTCAGTGTCAAAATCCACTCAGATTCATCTCAGTCCCTGCGGTAGTTTTAACATTGCTTCACTGACTTTTTTTAAAATTCCATGTTATCCAATTAATTGCATCTCATAAGCCACAAGAGGCAACATAAGCCTGATGAGATTCTTGAGCATAACACTGTGCATAATTTAGAGAAAAGCCAGGCTGCTTAGCGAGTCAGATCACAGCTGGGATTTACATAGCTGCACAACTAGGTCATTTAATAACTCGATTTAAGACCGGTTGCTGTGCAACAGTATGTTGTCCTCAAACTAGACAAACTCTGTTTCATCATATCATCTCCATCAGGGGGATATAGCCTAGGAACCATTACAGCAATGTAAGCTCAATTGCTTCTCTCTCGGTGGGGGGGGTCAAGTTTTGTGATGGAAGCTTGTCAATATTGAAGACGACGTGCAGCTCTAGACTTCTCCAGCAGAGGTCAGTATTTGACGTGCAAACGTTAGTCTATTTTACATGCTGCCTTGTTCCAAAGATGCATCATTTCCTGAAAAAAACCACAAGGTTTTTATTTCAATCATAAATCATCTGAAACAGTAGGCAACTTTTAAACAAAAAAACTGCAGAAAAAATTTGACATGACTTCATATATTTGTCATCATTTAAATAATAACAGCAAGTAGCTTGTTTCACGTGAATTACATTTTATTTGTATAGCACTTTTAACAATGGACATCGTCCCAAATAAGATTTAGAGAAATAAATAAATGAAAAAAAAAAATCTTAAATGTATAAATTAGTACCTCTAATTGTATCCCCAATGAGCAAGCCATTGGCAAAAATAGCAAGGAAAAACTCTTTGAGAAGAAGAAAGAAACAGAAGAGGAAACAGACACAAAAGAAAACACATCCTTATCTGGGTGACACCAAAAGTACATTTATTGGAGTTCATTTATAATGTTTCATATATGCATAAACAGATACGAACGTCATACCACTGCTGTGGTATAAAAGGAATAAAACACATCAAAATGTGCTATTTTTGGAAATTAAGCCTTGGCATGGCAACACTTCTGTATGATGGTGGGTTGCATCAAATCACCCCCATCACCAATTATTTTACTAATATTAGATTCCTGCTCTATTGTTTCATTCTTTACTTAATGTTACTAGACGTTTCCAGCATATTTAACTTGCTCTGCTCTTGCCTAAAAGAAGTATATATAGTGCATGTTATTATTCCTTTACTAATTCACCATATAGTGCAATTACCAATTCACCATTTAGTGAATACATTACCATTACCAATTCACCATATAGTGCAATAATAGACATTTTGTAGTGCTCTCTAAAGTGGACAAATGATGTTTTTGGGTTTGTGCAGCATATCACCCATAATACGCCATAAACCTGGTAAACAAACTAGAAGATCAACTTAGAATAGATGTGTGTCATGATCAATACTGCAGCTGCAAAGAACAAAGGTAAAAGAAAGTAATGACCAGTAAAGGCATCTGCTAGCTGTTTATTACAGCAATAAGCTGGTAGAGAGTGCATAACAATGATTTTTTTCATGAGATAAAGCAAAGCATAGTGCTTAACTCCTCCCTTACCTCAGATAAAATCACTGAGCTGCACTGTCTTGAGTATATTAACAATGGACTATGGTTGCTAAGCAACATAACAGGCAAAGATTATGATAGTCTATGGACAGAACAATGCCTTGGTTATTGTAAACCCTGCCTCATCAAAACATTTCAATGATTGTTTGGCATATCTCTAGGATTTTAGAATGCTTATAGCCAGAATTTACAACCAAGGCTATTAAATTTACAATGTGTATGTGTATACTAATTTTTACTGCTTTCATTTTTATTAAGCAGCAGATCAGTAGATGTTCTCTGTCTCTCTCCCTCTCTTTCTGTTTAGCTACACTTGCTACTATTAAGATATTACTTCTCCTAACCACTTCTCCTCTCCAGAGCTGCCCATCCTAATGCCCTACGTCTTGAAGAAGTTCTCATCAACCAGACACCACTCACTGCTGCTGAGAATGGGCCTACATGGACAGCCTAACGATACACACGATTACTGTGGATGGTACCACTTGAAAACCATGAAGATGGCTTTGGATTGCAATTGATGTAATAGCTTTACATCTGCAATTGCCACAAAAAGTTTCTTTCAGTGAAAGCACTGGGCATGTTCGCACTTGAATGAATTTTCTGGGTACACAATTGTGCTTTTTGACATTATAGTACACAAAAAGGTAATAATTTATAAACACTATCTGGTGATGAGGAGGGGGATCTCTTTTGAGTCTTAACGTTTCTGTCCCGTGTCATCTCAGGAAGTATTTTTGCCACCATTGCCTCTGACTGGCTCATTATCGATAAATACCAGCGAAATCAATTATCTTCTTCTGCTCTTCATACCTGCCTGATCCATCCTGATGCCCTTCTAAATGGAGTTATACAATAGCAACTTTTTTATATAGTATCCATATAGCGGATGGGTTTCCACTATCTGTATTATATAATGTCCATTGTAAAAACCTCTACACAAATAAAACTCATTTTTATCAAATTAAATTCATTTAAATATCTCCATTACACCCATTTTATATAACCTATATATTTACTCTTTACATCAAATAATAGAAATGATTTACGATACAGCGTGTGTAATTCACACACCTACTTCTGTCACCCCTGACTGCTCCAAATGAAATCTTCCAATTAGAGCCTTTCAGCTGTATGAATTACGGCTATAATGAGAAGAAAAGTTGTCTCACCTTGCCTGGGTGTTTCTCTCAAAAATACAGCAAAAGTAAATGCCCCGAACATTTCAGGTTTCACAGCAAACTACATCACGCTGACACAACATCAGTGCCTGACCTCAATAAAGCTCTTGTGGATGAGTGAGCAAATCCCCTCAGCCACACTCCAAAATTTTGTGGAAAGAGTGGAGATTGGTATGACAGCAAAAAGGAATGAAATGCGAGAACTGTTCAGGTGTCCACAACCTTTTAGATATATAGTGTTTATTTGCTAGGAGTTTACTTTGTGCAGCATCATGATGAAACAGATAATAGATCTTTAACACATATTTGTAATCAAATGTTAATTTAAAAAGAGCTGTGTAGATTAAAATTGTATATGTATACTAGTAGGTATACATTATGTACATAACATTTTTAACATTGTTGTAATTTTTATTCCTCCTCTACAACTGAGAGTCAAATGACCTCTTCAGACATTCCTCAAAATCTAATAAGCACTCACTTGATTCATGATTATTTTCATTTTTCAATTGAGCCTATACTGCTTCTAAATGTTCAATGTCACTTATGATTTATCAGTGCAGTGGCATTTATAGGTACGATATATACAGTCATAATAAGGCAAAATACTGTACCTATATGGAATACTAATTATAAAATTTGTATTCCAACTCTAATTAAAAAAAAAATTTTAATGGATGTTCAATATGTCTAGCAGAGGCCTACTGAAACTAAAAGCATGCATAGTGACTAAATATTGAAAGTGGCAATTTCTACATATACATACTAAACTGACAATGATTGTATTCTTTAAATTAATAGAAGAAGAGCTTGTGAGGCAACTAGTCTAAAGTAGCACCAACATATTTATTTTACAGTAAAATGAAGTGCAATGACTGGTGGTAAATGTGGTACATGTGATTACTGTATATTACCTATATTTATATATAATATATAAATATATATTATGGGTTCCCTGGTGGTCTAGTGGTTAGGATGTGGCGCTCTCACCGCTGCAGCCCGGGTTTGATCCCCGGTCAGGGAACCAACCCCAGCCATCAGGGTTGCACAAGCCTTAGTGCCGGTCCCAAGCCCGGATAAATGGGGAGGGTTGCGTTAGGAAGGGCATCCAGCGTAAAAACGTGCCAAATCAAACATGCGGATGGTCCGCTGTGGCGACCCCTAATGGGAGAAGCCGAAAGAAAGTTTTATATAAATATATATTATATAAAATATTAACTCTTATGGTTGCACATTTAGCCGTAATCTCTGTATGTATGTTTCCATACAATCTTCATCTACTGATCAACACAATCCAGTTTTTACCAAATAAATTTGGGAAAGATATTAAGATAAATAGACCGCTCTTAGGACCACCAATGCAACTGTACATCAGGTGTAGAATTGAGATATTTTAGAAAGTTTCACAGGTTCACATGGTATCTGATTACAAATATAGTTTAGTAACTGCGTAAATCAAGTTGGTTTAAACTAGGCTTAGTTTGTTTGCATTTTGGTAAATAGAATCCATCTCTATTTTCTTAAAATATATCATGGGTGGATACAACAAAAGTACCACACAGCTACTACACATTTTTTTCCCTAATATCAACTGGAAGGATGTAGCTGAGTTTGAGGAATATTAAGGAATCACCAGGGATGGAATTTACACACCATGCTGGCACTGCTCGTATTTCGACCTCTGGGTTTTTCGAGGGCATATTGGTAGGGTTGATTTATGTATAAAGGAATCATTCAGTTATATTTGTTGCACTAAACAGCTTTGACATCCTAAAGCATGTTGCTTGCACAGCCGAAGAAGGACATTTGCACAAACCTTCCTGTGGCTTGCTAATTGTGTGTACTAAGCTTAATTTTTACTACATCTACTTATATTACTGGATTTTGCTTTGTTACTGCCAAGCTAATAAACAGTGCATTAATGACTGACTTGCTGGGATTTTATGGAGGTTCCATTCATAAAGCTCTCCAAAGAGATCCCATTCTACTGCCAGTGCATTTCAGATGAGATTACCTGCATCAGAAACACTTGTCTTAGTGAAGCTGTGTAAATAGTTTGGGACAAATGAGCTTAAACTTTGTCATGAATCTAAAGCTGAAATTCGAAACAAGTCCTTTTAAACATGTGCTTTGAAAAAAGTAATATACAAACTGTGTTTTATACAGATAAATGTTCAGGTTTTTTTTTTATTTTTTTATTGCCAGTATCCCTTCAGTTCACACAGAGGAACAACACTCATTCATTAAGCCCATCACACAAACAGGGTTAAAGAAACACAGCTGAACCACTGACCACCACTTTTTTTTTTTTTTTTTTGTACATTCCACTGCCTTTGGTCCTGTTAACAAGCCCCTGTGCAGACCACAGGCCAGTATGCATAGTGCAGGTGTGAGGGAATATGCGTGTTAGTTTACAGGTTTTATATACGGGGAAGATGCATGTGATTTCTAAGCCATTTCCATCAAGTTTCTACAGTCTATTATAAAATGCCTTGCTAAAGTCTGAGTTATTAGACAAATACAATGCAATGTAATTTACAATAACATCAAATCAAATGCAAAAAAACAAAGCTTAAATTTATGAAAAAAAAAAAAACAACCAGTGCAGTTTTGATACACAACAAATTAACTGACATTGACATTTCTGACAAAAGCAATGCATTCACATTTTGCGGGCCTATAACTACACTTAACATGTAACTCTATCAATTTAAAGAAACACGTGTAAACTCTTAAAGTGCATTAAACAATTGCTTTTCAAACATAAAATTTCCCTTCGCTAATTCTGAAAATGGATCCCCTGTCAACATCCTAAGAGCTTATTCAATTATTTATTAGCACAAGTAAAGTCGAAAGGTCTTTAGTTAGCATAGAGGTTAGGAAGCCATAGGACAATTTATGTTAGTTAGAGAAAACGTGCTATAGAAGGTACAGAGGACAATCTTGCAAAGTCGTTTTTATTTTCCAAAGTAAAATCCACCCTTAAGGACTTGGAATGTAATATTCACAATCAATGTAAGGTCCAAAATTTTTGGTTTAAACTCCTATCATAAACACATTGGTCTATTTTCAGTACATTACTCAGCATGGGTATAGTAGCATCTTTGTGAATGTAAGTCCTTTATTCTACTAGGTTTATCCCCTTGTCATCTTAATACCCAGCTTACAAATTTCAATATTCATGCCAATACCACCATCAGTGAAGTCATGTAGATCTCTAACTAGCTGTACTGAGTCTCTTCGGTCTCAGCTTCAGCTGAATTATATAGCATCTACTTTGGAGTTTTCATGAATACAACATGAATAAATGTCTCTGGAAAATGCTAATTAAGAAAAGAAGCCTTTTTCATGATTTTTGGATGTTAACAGTGAAAGCTTTCATAATTTTTCTTCAACTGCTATTGGCTTCACGTGATATCAGTGAGGTACACAACTGCTAACGTCTCACACGAATACTGAACAGACAGCAACAGTCAACAAATTAGCACAGGACTCACTTATCACGTCACAATATATATATATTTTTAACTACAAACACATTTCATGTGTTTCATGGTGGACTTTTCCTTTATTTTTACCTCAGTGGTTGCTAATATATAATATTCCACCAAGTGGCAGGGATGTTGACAAGGGTTTGTTAAATCATTATAGGTAATAAGTCTTAAATAATAAAAATGAAGGGGCTAATGATGGAAGAAGACGTGACGAAGGATGTGTATTGATCATTCGAAACAGGAAAATTTGTAATTCCATTTCCAAGCCACGAAACTTAATCTCACCCTTCACGGCATCTCGTTATCCCTTCAGCAGGATTACTTCAGCTTTTTCCTGTTAAGGCATACAAATTCCTTGTTGCACTCAAAACCTGAAGGGAACCAATTCCATTAATAATAACTGATATTGTTATTTGTACTTAAACCCCCCATACCCATGTTGTATGCTTGAGCTCTTACAAAATAAAGCTTACTAAAAAAACAAACAAAAAAAACAGCAAAGATAGCTTTTATACCTGCCGAGTCAGTAGTTCAAGAATGATGTTCCCCTCACCTCTAGTTTAAAGACATTAAACAATAAAATGCACATTTGCAAGATTAATAAGTTATTAATTTTTTTTTTGTTTGTTTGTTTACTACATACACACATACAGCAGGGAAATCAGAAGTTGCTTGGCGCATTCCCGTACTTCACGACCCCCTCACATTCTCTAAAAACTATGCAACAGACAACAGAACAAGAAATTCTTTTTTTTTTTCTTTTACATTTACATTTGGCTAAATATATCCCACAATGCATCACTAGAGACGGCTTGCATTAAACTTGCCTGAGCACACTTGAGTTCGCGTTCACACGGGAACAAATCGAAACCCTTAATGACTGACCATGAAACTGGAAAGGATTTCAGTTGCAACTGAGATGAGTGGCATTTAAACCCGTTGTGTAATATTTATTTTTTTATCACACCGATCACAGTTGACCCAAACTGGCCGGATTTAGTTAGACGAAGCTGAAGTGCTGAAAGTTTCGGACGGAAGTAACACTGAAACATTTTAGCTGTACATCATGTGGACATAAAGATATAATTTTATCTTCATATATGAGAATCTGCTGGTACCGGCTTATCACAGTGACGCTAAAAGAAAAAAAAATTTACAAGAGGAAGATAAAAGACTATGTACAACATATTGTAATATTGACCAGGTTCTGGCTGTGTGCCTGTGTGTATATATGTGTGTGTGTGTGAGTTAAGATTACTCCAGGTGACCTGCTGTGATGAATTTAGCTTGAATGCAAGCTGATTTCTCCAGAGCCACCAATTCACACGCACTTTTTTTCTGAAAGCAGATTGCGATGTCATCATTACTGGATCTTCACGAGGTAAGAGGTGGATGAAAAGTCCTAATACATACATGTCCCACAACTCAGCACACACAGCAGTCTATGCGTTTCCATCTTCAGCCAGAAATCACTTATTAAACCCAGATATTACTGGATTGCCTCTTTTTTAAAAGTTCATCATCATAAAAAATGGCTCAGTCATTAAATTAGATGCAGGAATCCAATCTATTTCAAGTCAAAGTTCCTCTGCGGTCAAGCACCATGTTCCAGTGTCAAAGTGTAATGGAGTTTCCTTCGTGTCCAGCAGGTAGTCATTTGTAGCTACTGGAGGCATTTTCACCTGCTCAGTTTACATATACAATATATATATATATATATATATATATATATATATATATATATATATATATATATATATATATA
>JAAIIK010000041.1:4364809-4396837 GCA_014706435.1 Silurus glanis | reverse complement strand
TTGTTTGTTTGTTTCATTTCAAAATCCCCCCCATGTTATTACAAATTAGTGCAGAGCAACTGATACTGATACAGTGCTTAAGAAATCATGATGACCATTAAGTAACGATTAAAACATGATCAGAATAGGAAAATAATTCAAAACAGAAGTTATGATGGGTAAATGAAAGCGAGCCATTTTTGTTGTCCTGTTCACGTGAACACATGACTGTGGCTCTGTGGAGTTATGAAACTACTTAAAAAGAATTATCATCAGAAAATTCAATGGTTAAAAACATTAAGATTACTCTGCTGCAAGTTAAACACATAAGCAATAATTCTGTTTATATATATATATATATATATATATGGTTGTATGGAATAAAATAAGTACTGCAACCCAACATTACAGATAATGAGTTGTTATTCATGCTTAGGGATAATTTTCTATGTAAATTAAGCTTAAAATTTGTACATTTATATATTGTTGGGTCAAAGTAAATCTTTAAAAAGTAAAACCCCGAAAAGTTGAAGATTCGGTGCTTGATTGGAAAAGCCTGATTTGATCTCACAGTTGAATCGTAGCAGAGGTGTTATGAAACGAGGATCATACCATTTTGATTATACGGGCGTGCTCAATGTCTAATTTCACATAAAACTACGTATTTTCTCCTGATAAGTTAATATACAGCCTATATACAATAATGTTGATCTGTACATTTATTTTTAAATGCTTCTCGGTGTATCGATGCTGAGCTGTACTTAGAGCGCTCGGCAATTTAGCCTATTCAATATGATTTGCCGACATGTGAAATGCAAATCCTGTCTGCAGTGTGGCCTTTCTGTGGTTATTTGTTATTTTTTAGGTTTATTGATCCAAAATGTTTTTATACATTTTCTTCTATATCTTTTTGTAATGTTCTGTACATCGTAGATTGAAAACGCCCACCATTCCCCGCCGCCCACCCGATACACACATGATTAAAGGCAAGACTCGAACATTTTGATTTAACTAATACAATTCTTAGTCGGGGACACTCCTACTTCATACCATTAACTTACCCAGTTTGTGCCATACAATCAAAAGGTACATGCATGTGTCTCTAAAAAAAAGATTTGTTTCCAAACTTTTAACAGACACTATACATGATCCAAAATTGCTTTGACATCACATTAGCTTGGTTTACAGCTGCCATTGTTTGCCATTACATCTACAACTGCCTCTTGTCCAGCTTCCTCTTTTCCCATTCTTGTTTCCTCTTTCTTTATTTATTTAATTACAGGTAAACCATCTACTGTGACAGTATCATGTACATATCCATTTGAACAAACTCACCAAAGCGAGCAGGGCCCAGTTTAGGTGGCTTTTCTGTATCATCTCATGATTTTCTTTTAAACTGACATAATTGTCTTTTCATTTCTGTAGCTACACCTCTGTACTGTATATCGATGCCACATCATATCATATAATATCATATCGCATACCCATACATACCTTAGGTTTCTTCTTCTCACTGGAAAACCTGATGTTCTCTCACACGGTAAGCAAAGCTATTTCATCCTCAGGCACTTTCAATAATAAGATGAACTTTTATGACCTAAGCACATTAACCGTATTACCCAATCCCTTATAAAGAACACAAGAACACTTATAAAGCTGAATAAGGCATCCACTTGTATATATTATGAGACCATAAAGTAAATGTACATCGCTTAAAGGTAACCACTAAGCAGACACAGAGACATCATCATCCAAGAAACAGATCACTATGCAGCTACTGTAGTTTCAGAGAAAGTCTTAATAGCTCATGTATGTGGTATGTAAAATAGTTTTCAGCTCTCTAAACAGTGTAAAACATCAATCAGTGTAAAATTGGTTTCAAATGATCATGCTCACCCCTTGCTCATCCAGCTTGAGCAGTGTGTCACGGACTTTGGGAGATGTAGAGGCAAGCCTCAAACAGTGCAGGTTGAGATCAGGAAGGATGAACTCCAGAAGTCTTTTAGGAGAAAGCCCTCTTGGGGTTGTGTGTCGTGCTGCGGATGGTACAGACTCTTCTAGAATGGAGCCACGCAGGGTCTTGAGCTAAAAAAATATTCATATTTAGCTCAACCATGTACATGCATCAATCTCCAAGGGCCTGCCATTTGGTCCAAGACTTACATTCCACACCATATATAACTACAGTACATAGAGAATGGTGATAAATAGAAAGGAAAAAAAACAACACTTCCTGCCACAACTTCAGTGGATCTTAGGTTTTACACATCACAATAACTGTACTGGAAGCATCCTCCAAAGACATTGGACGCCTTATATTTTTAATAGGTCACTTCAAAATCTCAAGTGTTGAATGGTTTTAGAATGTAGCTATTGTACATATAGCATATGATTTACATCATTTTTATTCCTATCAAACCCTTTATTAGAAATCGTGACTCATAGGGCCATCAGACCAACCCACTAGAATAGAAATATCTCTTGAATAAATGTGATCAGTCTGAAGGACTTTATTTTCTTTGTCACCCTTCTGTATTTTTAGTAATTTGACTGTAATAACTGAATCATATGTTTATTTAAATGGTTATTCAGTTTATTTAAAAATACTCAATATATTTTAATTCACCTACACAGGGGACACTTGTACAATTTGTATATTTAACCAGTGCTTTGAAGATTTTGATGCTTTTACTTACATTTTCATTTTTTTTTTTTTATATTTTAAACCTCAACATTTTTTTTGCAGTTTTATAACAAAATCTGAAAAAGCTTTTTTTCTTTCATTTATGAGATTTTGTTACATATAGCAAAAGAACATTGATCGCAGATATAGTGTATGAAAATATGTAGGTCATGTGACAGGGATTTAAATCACACTTTTACCATGTATTTGTATGTATGTGTATGCCAATGTGTTTGGTTAGCAAAGGCAAAATACTTTTTAAGTGTGTGTGTGTGTGTGTGTGTGTGTGTGTGTGTGTGTGTGTGTGTGCACGTGTGCGGAGTGGGAGGCTGGTTGCATTCCTGCCTTTATGTGTCAGACTGCCTAATAGGAGGGTAGAGAGAGATAAGACGACATGAAGAAGAGAGACGTGTACTACAAGAAATGATAGCACTATAGGGCGACATGAGGAGAGGCCGAGAGAAAGGCGTAGAGATGTAATACCAATGCAGAGCAAAGAGACAGACAGAAGACGTCAGGATAAGCAACCCTAAGAGTGATAAATGAACAGAAGGGTGGAGAGAAACAGGTAATATAAAAAGAGAGAAATATTTGAGGGAGAGATGCAGGCAGAGACGCCGCGTTACGGACGATGAGGTTAGAGGTTTGGCAGATTTGAAAAGAAGAAGATAAAACCTGACTGAGTGAGAAAGAGGGAAAGAAGCACAAATAAAGGAGGGCAAAAAAAAAAGTGTTTAATTTCACTTTAGAATCTATAATCACTGACAAAGGAAATAAAATGCCAGGGAGAGAGTTTAATAAGAAAATATGTACACATGCATGAATGTGTAAGTGTAAAGAGTTTCACCTCTGTTGTCCGGAATATGATCCTGTATGTATACTGAGCGCCACTGGAGCCTTCTTTCTCCTCGCGGCGGAAACTGATGGCTACCGGGCCTAGTCGCTCGTCCATGCCGAAGAAATTCTGATGGTCTGCAGAGAAGAACAAAAAACACTACTTTACTCTGTATTCACTAACCTACAGTCCATATTGTTTTACATAGCATTAATGTATCTAACGTATAACGTATCTCTATTATTCTGTTACATTTACACAACATCCACTCTCATATGGATACATTTACAAGTGTTTGCGTTTTAGTGGGGCGGCAGAGATGTTAAACACAATTATCTGAAATCACTGATGTTAGATAACAGAATTCCCACTGTGGCAATTTCCAGGGAAGATTACAGTAAGGATCAATTTATTTATTTGTGATAATACGTCAGCTGTCTTTCACTGCCAAATTGTCCAGGTCAAGACTTTATATTAAGTACAGATCAAGCATTTTAGTATAAAGCAGAACAGAAGTTTTATTCAGTGTTATACAATGAATAATTTCCAGTAGAAAATGTCGTCACTTACTGATCCAAAACTAATCACAACCTAACACACATATTTATCATCCTGTCATAGGTCCCTAGCAGTCATGTAGACCAGTTCAAACACATCTAGTTTTAATTTAACTCCTGTCACTCTGGTTTTGTTCATACTTTTACTATGTACAATATAAATTCTGCATTCCCGCAAGTAAAAGAAGCACATCTTGATTTATTAAACTGATATATGATTGTCCTGTGTGTACTCTTTCTTTTTGTCAGTGTATCTATCTGGTGCACATCAAATCAAACTTTGCAAACATGGAAACCATGCAAACCTCCTGTTTCAAGTAGTGTTTGCTCTGCTTGTCAGTATAGGTGTGTTTTAGTGTTGAAAAGAAATGTGTAAAATAAAGCAAACATTTCAATGTGTATCGCAATCAGAACTAGTATAGACATGGACTTTTTTCCATCCTTTTTTTTTTTTTTTTTAAAACATTTTTAAAACGAAACATTTGCCCATTTCACTTTTACTTTGCAACGTTTGTATTTCTCCCAAAAAAATTTCTCTGTGGCTGAATTTCAAATGCCTCCCTACTGGGCATATAGGCCACAAAATAAACCGCATCATACACATTTAAAGCATTCGGTGAACAAATATTAATTTTAGGCAAAACTAAATTGTGCATAAATGAACAAATCTTTATTAAAATCTAAAAATATTCAGTTGAAAATATGGTCTAGATTTTAGTCTTTTGTAGGCCTTATGTGACAGTAAATGCTAAACTTAACTCTCAACAGTTCCTTATTAATTTATAAGGATTGACATAAACGAAATATGACAATTTTAAAAAATAACCTATTCTACTAATAGCTAATAAATTATTCACTTCTGCTATTGAGTGATTGATATAAGCAGTGAGTAACAGAAAGAATGAAACAGTAGGAAGCTGAAAAGGCATAGATGTAGTGCAACTGATAAAACTTCGTCACCATCACTGCATCACAACGAACAAACTGACGCAAGATTCACCTCAGATTTTAGCACATTCTGTCCTACTTTCACCCTCGCTGCATACCCATTTTAAGCCTTTGAGCAAGTCTAAGAACTGCAGCCAGGCAACAAGCAGATACTAAGAGGGGAAGTACAAAGAGGAAAACACATTTGCCACATAAAGGCAACTATGCACAAATAAACACACACGTTTATATTATTCCCCCGTATCAATACACAATACACTATAGGTACACACAAACACAGCACTGAGGAACACACATACAAGTTCCAGTAAAAACTCTCAACACTTTTTCATCAGTTATTTCCTTATCTGAACATATGTCTCATGTCCATCTCATGGAAAATGACTCGAATTTTAACTCTTGTTAAAATATTTGAATTTTCAACTCATCAGATATTGGTACAGTATTTCCAAACCCACATTCACATAGTCTAAGTAATTGATAGAGAGATAGAAGCTAAAAAAACAGAAGTTATAACAGGAAATAACCTGATTTGCATCTGTTCCACATCATTAAATCAATCTATAGAGATACAAAAAGTGTCTGTCATTCATTATTAAATACAGTTTTATTCCTTACATAAAATACAGCACAGTGTGAACAAAAAGCCTGTTTCTGATACAATTAATGACTGTTATATGAAACTATTTTGTTCATTAAATACAGTACTGTGACAAAAAAAAAATGTTTACATGCTACACAAAAGCATAATTGTTAATTTAGCCTTTTTTACACCCTAGTGTGATCTGGAACTAGGGAGGTGTGATTTTGTTGCTGATACTGTGCAGTCACTGTGAATCAGTCTTGGACTGATTTTTTTTGCAGATCCAGTCCACAGCATTTTGTGTGAGAGTGTTATGTTGGCTGACGGGACACAGATGCAAAAAAAACAACACAAATTGCCTTAAAGCTTGAATCATCTTGTGATTTGTGGCAACAATGCGCTGTTGAGCGTTGGCTTTATCAAGAGGATGTCAGTATTGTATCAGGTATCAACCGAAACACTATTGAGTACTGATATTGCTATGGTAACAACAATGTGCATCCATGGAACACTTCCTAAAGTAAGTTCTGTAGGTATACTTTACACACTCTACAACATACTCATCAAATCAATCAGAAATCAGTCGACTTCTCACCTTTATTGTAAAAGTACTTGTGGTAGTACCGTGCCCCCAGGTCTGCGTGCTCGACAAAGTAGTTGCTCTTTCCCTGTTGCTGAACATGGCTTTCTCGGGGCTCCTCTAATACAGACACGGCATCATTGGGACTCTGCAGACTCCTCCATCGTCCGCTAGAACACTGGTTTCTGCCCAGTACGGCCCGCTCCTCACCTCCCATCTCATTTCGAAAGTGTGGGCAGCTGAGCAGCAAATCATTGTCGTTGCCATCTCCTTCATCGAGGAGGCACGATTCTGGTTCCTCGGCACTCATTGTACCTACTGTCCCACTGCCCAGACTTTGAGAGGGTGAGGCAGGAGGGGCCTGGGCAAGAGGCCGGAGCTGCGAGGCAGCCGATGCCCCTGAGGTGATGTTCTTCTTGCGGCCAACGCTGTCTCGGCTTGTGGCTGCCTCACACAAGTCGAACAAAATGCTCTGCACATCATAATGGGCAAAGTTGCGCACCCATGCACCTGTCTGATCGCATGGTGAGGGGTGAGGGGGTGATGACTTTGATTTCTTGTTTAGAGCATCAGGCTTGGGGGGCTTGGCCGGTTTCGGGCATTCCAAGGAGCGAAAAAAGCCGTCTGGTTCAACTGGTGGCTCCTGGAGTCCAAGCAACAAAAATGGATCTTTAAAGCGAAGAGCATTAGGACTGAGAATGGTCTGCTCCTCGGTGCAGGGCTCGGTATGTTGAGTCTGCTTTTCTAATGAGGAGAGACTTCCGTATTCTCGGTGGAGGACTATACTGGACTCGCCCTGTCCTGCTTGCCCACTCTTTTCACTTGCTGACCTGGCCGCTTTTGCTCCTGCCTTTACTGCAGAATCCAGGTCTCCCAGAGTAACATCGCTGTTGCTCCTTTGCATGATATGTCCACGAGCAACTGCACGCTGGCTTAGCCCTGCCCGGCTAGGCGTTGTCACACTCTCAACCTCTGCTCCCTCACCCTCCCTCCTGGGCGGCCATTCGGCCACCACCACCCGCTTTGGCTCAAATACTGGGGTCGGACGTGGGCTCTGTCGGCGGAACTTACGAATGAAGAGGTCGTCGGACTGCATGGTGCACGTATCTGTTCTATCCCTTTGGTCTCTTGCTCTTTCTTGAAATCGTTTCTTCTCCCTATCCTCCTCTCTTGGTCTGGGATGACTGATGAGTAGCTGCAGAGAATCTAAATGGTTGATGTGAGCACACACACTGCGAGGGAGAAGACATAACTCAATCACTTAGCAGACGTCTTATCTGCCAAGCACAGTCCTGATCAGCGTCTTCATCCAACACACGGTTTCTCGCAGCAATGCCTCACTACTGAGCAGACTCAGGAAGTAATTTTGGGCATGTTAGAACAAGAAAGTTCACTTTCATACGGAACAGTCTTGAGCAGGAGGCTTCTGTCTCGTGCTCATCCCTTCTTTAACGTAGACTCAACCCTGGTTGTTAAACGCCATTAGAATGAAGCAAAGGCTAAAATAAATGCGATTCCAGTTGAAGTCCTTGGTGTCAGCCTCCTTCTTTAGGCACTCATGGAATCTCCATCAAGGCATTCAGCACTCTGCAAACAAGCATACAAAAGAGTAAGAGGTCAGCATTCTCAATCTGACTTTTTAGTGGTAATGATTTGCATAACATGTTAACAGGAGTAAGTTGTAAGGAGTAAGTAACTAGATATTTTGAAACACTGCCCATGTGATGTAAGATCATTACTCCATCTTACTCCTTGCTTTAAACCCTAACCTCACACTTCTCCTTCAGGAGCAAACATATCCCTATAGATTGAAACTGCTATTACTCTAATGCAGTATGGATTAGGCTTCAATTACATCGTAATCCCAAAAACAAGCAAGAGCTTCCAACACAGGTTTCTTTTTTATCCTAGGGTAACACATCAAAAGAAAACAAACAACTGAGGTAAATATGTTATGCAAAAAATTTCATCTCCAGTCAAGCACGCCTGGCTGACGCATTGTTCCACTTCACTTTGCTACCTTTGTTCTTTACTATTATTTTCTCCATACGACAAAAATAGCCAGCGGTAGCCAACTGTCATACAGCAGTCTGCACAATGGCAGCTCCACTCACAGGGGAGGGAGCTTCCTGAGCACGCTGCAGTGGCACAGTAAAAACAGTAATAATCTACACAATGATAGAAACCGGGCCAATCTTTCTTTCCTCTCACTTTAGATTGATTGCTTGCCTGAACGTAGAAAAATAGGAGTAGCTTTCACTAAAATAACATAAACGTACCGTCAGACCACACACATGCAGTCATTAGGTTAAGAAAAAAAAGTCTAATAGCCTTAAGAAACATAGCATAAAAAGGGAAGTTTGTTTTTTTGCAATAGTCTATGCATGTGACATATAATGTGCAATACTGGCATCAGGCTTTAAATCTATTCCAGTGTAATACTGTCAGATTATAAGAGAGGGAACTACCGATTAGCTGCATATTGCAACTAAATGTTCAGTTTATGGATATATTTAGTGCCTGATCATATTTGTTTTACATATAGGAGCATTTTGGGACCACATTTAGCACAATTATAATGTCGATTCAGACATTATCACAAAATGATGGAAAGGTAATAGCACCCTTTGCATGACCTGCATGCATACATTCTTACAGGTTGCAAAGCAGACTGACCGTTTTGCATCGACCACAGTGTTTGCTCAACTACTGTGGTGCATTGAGGAATACACCAAATGTTTCATCACAATTGGAAGTGGTAGCTCAGTGGTTAAGCTGTTAAACTTCTAATCAGAATGTTGTGAGTTCAAATCCCAGCACCACAGAGCAATCACTGCTGGGCCCCTGAGCAAGGCCCTCAACTGCTAAGTTGTATGAATGAGATGAAAGTAATTCGTTCTGAATCAGTGCGTCTGCCAAATGCCGCACATTTAAATATTCCCCGCTACGCTCTTATATATGCTTAAAAACTGCTTGACTACTTAATTAGTAACTCTGTAAATAAACTGTTTGCAGATGTTTTTCAGAAAAGTTTTACATTTCAGAAGCTATTTCATGCAAATGTTTTGCACGGGTTTTCTTACTCACCAAGGGTTAGTTAAAAAGCTTTCGCCAAAGGTTATTTTGAAGACATATTAGTGCATATAACAGCAAGCAAGCAGTGACTAGGTTTTATCGCATACCTAGACGGCTGTCAAATGGAGTCTGTGAAGCAAAGCAGGGGGTGTGTGATTTTTTAAAACATGTAACAGTGGTGAAAATAGAAGCAGCCTCACAGAATCAGGGGGTCTGGTTCAATGCGCCATACTAAGAATTACCAAAAAAAAAAAACTATATTTCAAAAACAATATTTCATGGTATTTTTGGGGGGTGAGTATGTAAACGATGATAATTTTTTAACACTTACATCAGCGTACAACACTGAGAGTCAAAAGTGTCAACAAGCCTGTAATAAACATGAAACGACACCAATGAAGCGCACTAATTATAATCTAGCCCTTAGGAAAAACAGGAAAATGGAACGGAAATGCTGTCAAACAACTTTTGCTCTGTAAACGCAAATATACTGTAAATGCACTATATGTATATGTATATATGTAATATAACATAATATATATATATATATATATATATATATATATATAATGCTGCAAAATTTCAAAACAGCATCTAAATACAAGCATGATTTTAAAAATGTATACACAACCCTACTACACACTGTCTGCTGGAGCTCCTAGTTTATCTCCAGCTGTCTGTGTGGGTTTCTCTGGGTTTTCCAGTTTCCTCACTTTCCTCCTAATGTCTGAATACATACGGGCTGTGTAAAGCTGAACGTGTATTTAAGCACAGACATTTCATCCAGGCTCCGGGTACACTGTTTCGCTAAATAGGATAATTCAAGTACTAAATGATGAACGAACTAATGAACGAATGAATGAATGAATGAAAAAATGACCAAACGAATGAATGAATAAATGTTTGAATGAATGAAATTATGTCACCCTGGACCAGATAATGGAAGGTTGAAGGATAAAATGCACTCTGGCTCCAATAAATGGGCAAAATATCATTGCACACATTAAGATAATAAACTTAATTAAACTGAATGATTAATTACATTTTGCTTATTTTTTAGGGTTCCTGCCTGCAAATGTTTACGTCCCACTGAAGGTTTTTTAGACACATTCTGCAAAAAAAAAAAAAAAAAAGTCTATCACACATAAACAAGCCACTATTACCGCCTGCATTTTGGGCTTCAGTGCAATGAATTTTTCTGCACGAATTAAAAGAGTGATATTGTAGCACCTTTATTAACTTAAGTTCCTGGAGTCCAGACCCTGTTTAGGGCAAAGTCATTTTGGATCTAAATGCATGATCAGTTGCAGGAAATGGTGTCGCACACACACTCACCTTAATATTGCAGAAGTATAAGTCCAGAAGCAAACTGTATCAGTCTCATCCTTAACAACGACATAAAGCCTTATTACAGAGGTGATAAAACGCAAATCGATCCGCCAGGAGAGAAAAATAGTCTATAAAGTCCCAAACAGCTCCATGAGCTTACGTTTGTGTTGTAGTTGAAAATTGGGGCGAGTATACCTTGCCAAACCATCACTTCTCTCTCTCTCTCTCTCTCTCTCTCTCTCTCTCTCTCTCTTTCTCTTCCGCAGTCTCTTTCACTTCATGTATTCGGATGAAACTGACGTCAATATTTACGTATGAAACCGTGGATGGGTGAAAGCCACACGTCTCTTCGGTTTGTTTTCATCTCTTTCTTGTCTTTTTTTTTTGTCACACGTTTTTCGTGTCGAAAAGACTCGCAGTCTCGCACGCGAACAGGTGCAGCGGTGCTGCCGCGCGCGCACCGAGGAAGCTCTCAATCGCACTTTCTCTATCTCTCCCGCTCTATTCCCCCCCTCTCTCTCTCTCTTCCTCTCTCTTTCTCCCCCTCTGTCTTTCTCTTTCCGTATCTCTCTCTCTCTCTCTCTCTCTCTCTCTCTCTCTCTCTCTCTCTAGACGCACGTGAGACATGAGAGTAGCAGATGTCAATATCAAAGGATGTGATTGGGTTCCTTATTCCCCCCCCCCCAAAAAAACCCTCAACATACAGTGACTGGCAGTTTTAGTAGCCAATCCACTACTTGCAAATAGGAGGAAACCAGAAAACCCAGAGGAAACCCACACAAACAAAGGATGTGCTTCTCATCTTTTACTTTGATATGATGTGGCCCTTAAAAAACCAATAAAAGGTAACTGGACCCTGAATACTACTGATGTACAGTACCAATAACGCTTTACTCTAAAAGCTAACCAAAGGTAAACTACATGTGACTTGCCAAGTAATAACTCAAAAAGCAAGGAATTGTACAGTTTGGTACTTTTTTTTCTGAGAATACAGAAAGTACCCTGAGATCATGGCTCAGAAAATACCCTGAGCAAGAGATACTGGAGCTGTGGGGAGGCAACACTTGTGCAATGATATTTCTGGAGACATGGTCATATGTGTAGTACTGGTCCAAGTGTGTATAGCAGTGTTTTATGGAAACAATGAATTATTACCATATATACTTGATTAAGAAGATATATCTAATAAAGTGGCCAGTGTTTGCAATCCTAACTTTATTGGTATGTCTGGTACACAAGTATTGCATAAAAACTATGCTTTCAGACATTTATTAATTTATCATTTGAAGCTGGATTCCAGAACACACCCACAATTCAACCTCGATGAGACCGTATCTCAGAGGTTCTATATACATATGGATCAGAGTTTTTCACAGGATGAAAATAGAAGAATGTAAAAGAAATTTGTGCCAAAGTGTAGTAATGTAGAAAAAAGATTTTTACTCAATAGTGGTTTCATGGTAAGAACAGAAGACATTACACAGAAAAGACTCGACATCAGCTACACTAAGTACGCTCACAGAGATGTGCAGTTAGTGTAGCGAGTACATGTGTCTTTGCATGTTGCACACAATACGGAGACATAGATGTGCACTACCATGACAGGAAAGAGCCAGAAACCACACCGCATGTGACCCATTCTGTTTTGCGTCCCCTGGTGCGACCTACTTCATATTGATTCCTGGCTCGACCGTCTTATATTGCTTCTCATAATCCGATCTTATATTGCGTGATCAAATTAGTCTTTTCTGGGGCTGTTTTTAAATAGCCTGCCCATTAGTGCACCCACTAGGCATCCTCTATAAAAAAAAAAAAAACCCTACAATAAAATCTGTACAAAAATGTGAATTTCCAGGGAGTTGTGTTTGGCGGAAATAAACGGCAGAACTGCTCATTGCAATTCAAAGTTAATTTGATGGCTTGCAATTAGAAACCTATCTATATGGCCTGATGAATCCACTAAAGTACCTCAGAGTAGCGGAACATGATATTGGTTTCTAATTGTGTAATACAATATCAGTTACATTTTCAGTGACTGGACACTTTCTTTTAACTTATACAAATGGTTAAAACGTGAGAATCAGAACCGCCAATGGGAATATTAAGAGAGTTAGAAATTATAACCAATGTAATACCATGAAAAAAAATCCATCTATCTGACTGCATCACTAAAGCGACAAAAAGCGGTCAAAAAGCACAAGCTACTGGATGAAATAATCTTGAGAACACTGTTGCTAAGCAACTGGACACCATGTATAGAAGCTATGTAATGGCTGAACCTATTTATTTAGCTAGGTAGCACAAAACGTTTAGGCCTTTAATTTAGATGATGTATAGGTGGAACGAGACTGGATATGTTGCAAAACTGTAAGACGGTTATTAGGACGTGTCTTATAATCTGTCACAACTTGTTGTATTAGAATGTTGCAGGCTAAGAATGCTAGACTGTAATTAGCACATACAATATAATTAGCATTGCAGAGTTGCACTAAGATCTAATGTTCAAGCTTTTCCCACAATAAAGGTCTTTTACTCATGGTCAGTGTAAAATCAATCTAATAATGAAAGATTGAATTACATACACATTGTAATATTGTGGTTAACACCAGTGTACACAATGAAGCAACCTTTCCAGCAAGCCTTCTTTTTTTAGACAATGAATCAATACTGAAATCTTTTTCTCTGTCGTTACTTTATGACTCAATAAAAGATGTAAAAAGTTCAACATTAAGTATAAAATTATAATGTGTAATCATACGTTCTGACCAGCGAAGAGTGGAAAGTCGGTTGGACCAGATGACATACCTGAAGAAGCATGGAGATGTTTAGGAGAGATGGCAGTGGAGTTTTTAACCAGATTGTTTAACAAGATTCTGGAAGGTGGGAGGATGCCTGAGGAATGGAGAAGGAGTGTGCTGGTACCGATCTTTAAGCATAAGGGAGATGTGCAGACCTGCAGTAACTACAGGGGAATTAAGTTGATCAGTCACACCATGAAGTTATGGGAAAGAGTAGTGGAAGCCAGGCTGAGAGAAGAGGTGACCATCTGTGAGCAACAGTATGGTTTCATGCCAAGGAAGAGCACCACAGATGCCTTATTTGCTTTGAGGATGTTGACGGAGAAGTATAGAGAAGGACAGAAGGAATTGCATTGTGTGCTTGTGGATTTAGAGAAAGCGTACGACAGGGTGCCGAGAGAGGAGTTGTGGTATTGTATGAGGAAGTCAGGTGTGTCAGAGAAGTAAGTATGAGGGTGGTGCAGGACATGTATGAGGACAGTGTGACAGCAGTGAAGTGTGCAGTAGGAACAACAGACTGGTTCAGGGTGAGGGTTGGACTACATCAAGGATCGGCCCTGAGCCCTTTCCTGTTTGCAGTGGTGATGGACAGGTTGACGGACGAGGTCAGACAGGAGTCTCCCTGGACTATGATGTTTGCGGATGATATTGTGATTTGTGGTGAGAGTAGTGAGCAGGTTGAGAAGAGCCTGGAGAGGTGGAGATATGCGATGGAGAGAAGGGGAATGAAAGTCAGTAGGAGTAAGACAGAGTACATGTGTGTGAATGAGAGGGAGGGCAGTGGAGTGGTGCGGTTGCAGGGAGAAGAGGTGGAGAAGGTGGAGGAGTTCAGGTACCTGGGGTCAACAGTGCAAAGTAATGGAGAGTGTGTTAGAGAAGTAAAGAAAAGAGTGCAGGCAGGGTGGAGTGGGTGGAGAAGAGTGACAGGAGTGATTTGTGATAGAAGAGTATCTGCAAGAATGAAAGGGAACGTTTATAGGACTGTGGTGAGACCTGCGATGTTGTATGGATTAGAGACAGTGGCATTGAGTAGAAGACAGGAGGTGGAGCTAGAGGTAGCAGAGCTGAAGATGTTAAGGTTTTCGTTGGGAGTGACGAGGATGGACAAGATTAGAAATGAGTTTATTAGAGGGACAGCGCATGTAGGATGTTTTGGTGACAAGGTGAGGGAGGCGAGATTGAGATGGTTTGGACATGTGCAGAGGAGGGACATGAATTATATTGGTAGAAAAGAGGATGCTTTTCTGAGGATGGAGCCACCAGGTAGGAGGAAAAGAGGAAGGCCAAGGAGGAGGTTCATGGATGTGGTGAGGGAAGACATGCAGGTAGTTGGTGTGAAAGAGGCAGATGTAGAGGACAGGGTGGTATGGAGACGGATGATCTGCTGTGGCGACCCCTAATGGGAGCAGCCAAAAGAAGAAGAAGAAGATACGTTCTGACCAGCATTTATGACTAAACTACTCCTACTATTCGTCATATGCCTTTTCGCGTTTAGTTGAACAATCACAAGCGGAACAGCTTGATGACGTCAAATGTTCTGATACTTCCTCGATCAGATTCTGGTCTTAACCATTTGATGATGTGTTTGTTAATGTCTTGCGTATGTTGGAAAGAACCTGGGGTTTTGTTAAAAAAAAAAAAAAAAATGCTTTCTTTATTTTTAACTAACTTTCATGGATGCCACTGTCTGGACTACTTCAAAATTTATATGGTCAACCGGCCCAAACACACTCTCTTTGTGTGGTCAATGATTTGTTTTAAATGATGCATTGCCATCAGATGTCATCAATGTGCTTCTAAGTCTTGCTAATGCACAGTGGTCAAAGGATTACTCCAAAAACTCACCTTTTAGCCTAAAGTGTTTGTGTTTTGTTTTTGTTACCACAAAAAGAGAATTTTAGACCATTCCAGACAAAATTTGCATTCTAAGCAGCTTGAACGTGTAGCTAGGTAACGTTAGCCAAATTGTATAAGTCTAAACTGTGCAGTCTTTGGACACTGAATTAATTTTTGAGCTCAGTGTCAAAATGTTCCATATTTAGTCCAACATACATCATTAAACTGACTCCTGTGGCCTATAGCCAGTTTCTTATTTCAGCACTATCAGGCTATTTTTAACTGCTCTCCTATGTATATTAAAGGTTTACAGCTTTGCATGTACAATAGGTTTTACAAAAAATGTCTTCCCTGACCTTCCCCTCTAGTCCAAGAAAGCATGAGCTACTTTATTTTGAACTCCCTCATTGTATTTGTTGCATTTACAAAATCTCAAATCTTAACTTGTTTGTCAGCTCAAAAGGTCAAGCTTCTCTGTACTATTAAACAATTGCTTTAGACACTCTCACGTACGTCTCAGGAAGCAAAACATAAACTGAACTGTTTAACTTCGTGACACAGAGTCAAAAGATTTACAACGGCTTGACTTTAGCAGCTTTGTCACAGTGTAAAATAGACAGTTGGTTGACTTCACGGCGCATCCTCTGCGCTGCATAAATGAGACAAATGACTGCATTCAAGCGGCAGATTTGCAATTGTAATTCTCTCAATTCATCTCGAGTCATTTGACATGCAAACACTCAACAGTTAGCAATTTAGCGTGCATGGGCAACAGAAAATACATCAGAGCTTGAAGCGTCCTCAACCAGACGTGATTAAGCACACATACCCAGTGGACATTTTAAATATACATATGCAGATTGAAAAGAGCACGAGTAAAATACAGACTGTTATCTACTATATAAAAGCAGAAAAGGATGACGATCTTTGGCTCAAGTACCACGTCACTGGCTGGATTCAAAAATCTTTACCACAATGCATGTTTCTCACGACACAACAAAAGTGAAGGGTGGAAATTTTTCAGGCTGCACACACTTACCACAGGTTCCTGCTGAACACCATGAACACATGACATTGATGAACATGACTGACACATTAGAAACATTTTTTAGGTTATTTTTCATTCAGTTCCTCTTACTGTGAGACTAGTCGTTCCATTTTTCGAATGTGTGCAATGTACATTTCACACCATTTCATTAAATGTATTTGACATATATAAGAGGAAGACCAAGGAGGAGGTTTATGGATGTGATGAAGGAAGACATGCAGGTAGTTGGTGTGAGAGAGGCAGATGTAGAGGACAGGGGGGTATAGAGACGGATGATCCGTTGTGGCAAATTCATGTTATTTGTTGATATGGTAAATTTCTTTTGTGTGGATAAGTTTATTTAGCATTTTTTGAAAGGAGTCTCTGGTATCAGCACTTCATAACTGTCAGCAATTTTTAGCTGTTAGTTTTTCAACACGCAAAAAGGAGAGGCTGCTCTGACCACTTTAAACAAACTGATAGGAGGAAGTTTTATTTCCTGTTTAATATAAATATGTTATATAACTGTACCAAATGCACCAAGTGTCAATTTTTAATAAAGAGTAAGTAATTGCTCAGATTTTACAACTCAATGTGGCATCTATCAACTGTGTAGTGGTAACAGTAAATGTGGCCATATTATTCCACTTATATTTTCCTATTACAGCATGTTTGCTCATGTTTTGTTCTGAACACAAAACAGCTGTCTAGACCCCTCTGGCTTTGCTTGATTGACAAATCTACAGTAGGGCTGTGCAAACTTTGGCTGTTGCAGGAGACCATTAATAGACATAAAGCAATCCAGACCACAACGATTTTTTCGACTCTGCAAGGAGATTAAGGGAAGACAGATTACCCTGGACAGCAGGCAGAGATTTAAACTGGACTCGCAGAAGATTGGGAAGGTTATTAAAGAACTCTTCAGGCTGCACTTCCTACCATTGCACACAAGCTGCCAGACAGTACTGGCTGACTGTCCTTGTTAAAGTCTTTCTTAAATAAGGAAGAGCAAGAGACAGTAAAGAAGTGTACATTTTGTGGTCAGTGCAAGGGTTTATAGTAAGTTTCTTAGGATAGCTCAGCAATTCAGTTATTACTGTTTGTTCAATTCAAATGATAAACACTAATCTTTTGCAAGACTGCTGTTTAGGGAATTAGTTGTTTATCTGAGTCCTGGCGAGCATCTACTGTTAAGAATTTAGTATTCTACTGTCCTCAACATAAATCATAAATAATAAATAATCAGGTGTCCTGTTCTGTTTAAACCAGAAGTCTTTATGTATGAGGGCTCCCTGAAGCAATAAAATAATCTAAAGGGCTTTAATAAACTCAAAACTATACAATATATCATACAAATATGTTTATTATTTTAACTTTTACTTTACTTTCAATCACCATCTTCTTTCAAAGAAATTATGAAATATCTTTATATCCTGTCCCATAAATAATGATTTCTCACAGGCATTTTCAAATCATATACAGTATATTGAAACATATTTTATATATACACTTCAAATTATTTCTAATAATAAAATTGTGACTTTACTTGATGTATTGATATTGTAGAAAATGTTAAAATATAATTTGTATTATTTAATGTAAGTATTAAGTAAAATGGGGAAATGTAACATCTTTTTCAGTCTCCAGCCTTTACCACATAGACTGGGGCTCATTAGAGCAGATCTACGCTTAAAAATTACGATTACACTTTGAACTTTGAACTACAGTCTGTAATGTACAAACCAAAGTCAACTCCCTGCCTATGACATCACATGTCAACGTTTTTCTGCTTCCTCTTCCCTTCCTTCAGGACATTTATACTGACCTGTGCTCTCACATGGGTAGAATCCTGCCAACACTGATTGCAGAGGTATGGAGGTTGCTATAATGATTACGAAGGGAGGATTTCAGTCATCTTCCTGTTTGGTTGAAGCATGAAACCATGGACAAGGCCGGAGTGTATCCTATTTGTTGTGTCATGATGGAACAATGGAAAAATGGGGTCAGAGGGCACCATGGTGAGTTGTAATAGTGAGAGAAGGCTCATCTATGGGAATGTAGTCTTGTTGTACCTTTCTTTCGTTTCCTACTTTGCTTCCACCTCCTTTCTGTCAGAGTAGCTTCCTACCCAGGAAGTGATGTCACACATGAGATGAAAAGCCAACAGGTCCTCTTTTACAAACCAAAGGACAACTCCTACAACTGTAACCGAATCCTCTCTTGCAGAACAAATGTGGGAGTATCCTAAGCACACAAGCTACTCTTAATCTGTTCTTGGTATTACTTAGTGGTTGTATGCTAATTTTCAAAAACACTTTTGTGGGTGTGATGTTCAAGTGGTTTGTGCCTGAACAAGCGCAGTCTTAGAATATAAACCATGAAGTTTCGTAAGGCGACAACTGCTGACAATACTGAATATTCAGAACTCACATTAATACAAAAGGTGATAACATGATGGTACATCTAAAAAGTTATATTATTTTCCATGTCATAGTTCAGTAACTATATATTCAATAATGTCTGCATTATTTCCTTTATCTCTATAACAAAAAATCTCCAGAGACAATATGAAAGGATGCAAAAGCCTTGTAGGATTTGAGCTTGATCCTGAAACAGCAATTTGTATTTGACTAAGGGGATGATTTTCATAGTGTTTGCTATTGAAATATTTACACATGCTAAATATCGTTAATAACCATTGCACAAAGTGGAGAGGTGTGTCTAATTGCAGTGATGATGTAATGACAGTAGAATGGCAGAGATGAATCTGATCTACAGCACAACCATTCCTCAATAAAAAGAATTACTTCAACAGAACTAGCTGGATAATATTACACAATGTCTGTTAAGGCTGTGATGGATGCATACATTAAACAATTTAATGCTGCCATTATCCTTTTACAGTTGAAAATAATTTTAAGGTGACTGATGTAAAATGTGTTTTAATGTTCCTCAGGAGCAACAGATTATAAAAAGGAGACTGGATATAAACATATGTTAACTTACAGTAGGAGTCGAGAGGTATAAAAGAATTCAAACAGCCTGGCTCAGGAAATACTTCTAATCTCATTTAGGTATGCATCAATATCTGTATCAGTCCAGTATTATGCTCATTTACACCTACTCGTAATTTCCGGACTATAAAGCGCACCAATATATAAGCCGCACCCACTGAATTTGACAAAGATTGTTATTTTGAACATAAATAAAGTCTACACTGAAACTAATGAACTTTACACAGGCTTTAACGACAGTGTCTGTTACACGGGTGAAATATGTTGTGGCTCCTTTAAGAGCAGAGCGGCATTTTGGGAATAGCCTGCCGCCGCATTTTCCGGTATTACTGCATGTGTGCAAGACCGAGGAATATGTCCTTATTATTTTCTGATGCTCATTTCTAAGTTTCTTTGACTAACCCGTAACGCTGTTGCCAAGACAAATAAAAAAGCACAAGTTTTGGAAACCTGTCTGTGCTTATATGATTTCTGTTGCAACTGGAGTTAGTGACCTCTCCCATGACCCAGACTCAACGCGTTACAACAGCTTGTATCTAAACAGTAGCCTACCAAGTAAGTTATTGTTCACTGTCTTCCTCCTTCCTTTCACAACTATTTCTCTTGGGAGTTTTTCTTTTGGCATCGTCGTGCGCTTAAAAAAAAAACGTTTTTTTCTCCCGATGCCGTGCAGCTCAGAACACAGGTGAGGTGCGTTTTTTTTGTTTCCGTTCGGAAATTTCATTGGTCTAATGTTATGGGGCTCAGTTTTTTGGCTTGAATTTTGTGAAACCTGGAAAAACCCAGTAAAAATTCATAAATAAGCCGCTTCGTTGTTTAAGCCGCGGGGTTTAAAATGTGGGAAAAAAGTAGCAGCTTGTAGTCCGAAAAATACGGTAATTAAAATATGCCAAAACAGACAGTATGACATGATACTATGTGATGTAAGATGTAGTGTACATTAGAACATTACTGCAACTAAAAAAGCGACACGATATGACAGAATCTGAGAGTATTTAATGATCTTTATTTTAGCAACCAAAGCAATATAGACTACAGACTGATTTACAATTCGTAGCTACCTGATAAATAACATATTGCTAGATCTAAATACAGGATAAGAAAGTTCCTCAGTTATCTCTGCAGATATTATGCTTGACCATTAGCCATCAGTCATCAGCAGCATTTCATGAAGAGCTTTTAAAAAGTAAGACCTGCCCTGTTTTCCACCTCTTTTTTTCTTCAATGCCACAAACTTAAAGAAAAGTTGACTAATGTAGCTAGCCAGTGAAGTTTTTTTGTTTCAATTACGTATCAACCAGCTAAAATTAATGTGTAGTGTACACTTTTTATGGATATTATTTATGTATCCATGGAAAACTTAGATGAATAAAATGATCTGAGAAAAGTTACTCGTTTTGTAAGATGTATCCATACTGGTATCAAAAAACATTTACTCATAATTTGACTGATACAAATGTTATTTCTGCATACATTCTGCATAGACTTTTCTATGGCATCTATCACAATCTTTAGCATATCATGATTTGTGACTGCTAAGATAATAAATATACACAATACACAAATATAATAAATAATAATAATATCATTATATGAAAATTATGAGATGAAATGACTGGGATCATTGGGTCTCGAGGCACTGTAAGTTAATACAAGTATCCTCATTTATTTTATTCGATTTGAATTCCTTTCTAGGAGCAAATACAGTGATATTAATGATCGTTCTTTTCTGATTTTCCTTCCCTGTCGTGTGATAAATGCCCTGTTCGAAATGGTAACTCCAAGCATAACTCATGCACACCCATGAGAGGTTATGTAAAGTGGAGCCTTTAGAGTGCACAAGAGCAGGTACCTGAATATTTCGGCCAGAAGCCAATAAAATGTTAACTGATTGTTTAGCTGTGAGGCAAAAAAAATAACAAGATTATTTCCAAAATTTTCCGAAAGATGCCAAGTAGTAGGAGGCATGCCGCTATCCTTCGACAAATCTTTGGAAATTGTCATCCCTGTTATCACAGAGATGATTAGATACACCCTTCAGCATTGTAAGCACTGATTGGACAGCATTAGAAAGGGTCCCTAATTGACCAGTGAGATGCATTGATTTTGAGTAATTGTTTAAAAAAAAAACGTGTGATTCTCCATGTTCCCATCAGCCAATCCCAAAGCCCAATATTGATTGCTTTATTGCTTTCCACTACATCTTGGGGCTTAAGATTTACTGGGGGGTTTCCACGGTTTTAACAAAGCAGAGCTGAAATGCTGCAGGAAGGAAGAAGGTGACACCAAATATCACACTGAGTGATGTTATGCTAAGCAATGAATAAATTTGTCTTCTCACTATTTCTCTCTAATGCTTGCATGGCCCTACTTTCTCTCTCTCACTCCCTCACTCTCTCTCGTGTTCTCTCCATCTCCTGGATTACAGCCAGGGCTAAAACACTGTTAAGTAATTGGCTCTGGCTGGCTCTCCCTCTTTGTAATTCATTTGATATGCCTCTTTTTTATTTTGTCCTCTAAGCGGCAGCCGTCTGGCTGACTTATTGCTCTCCCATAACCTCTGCTCCTCTTCCTGTGCCTGGAAGAAAAGAGGCTAGATATCCAGATAAAGGTGACTTTGACCTGGATCTGCTCTTGTGTCCTAACTGTTCTTATTGCTAATAAAGATTTTTGTGACCCTTTCTGAAGTCTTGTTAAGCATATGCATAACCAATTTACTCTAATGGGAGAGCACACCTGCAGGACATATCAAAAGCACATACAAACGAATAGCATAAATCCTGCCTTCTGCTTTCACTCGATCTAGCAAAAGGAATCAGATGGCTGCCAGAATCCAGAGCAGGAATTTTATCAATCAAGGCCCGTAATGAGAACCTTAACACTCTTATGGCACTCATCTCCAAGCTAATTGACTAGAGATAGCACAGCAGCAATAAGGGCAGTAATTTGTTTTTTAGAGTCTCTGGCTGGTCTCCAAGAGTGAGTCAGGAATGAACATGCACACACATGCATTTTTCCTCAGCCCCCCCAAAAGAAGTTGGTCTTAATGTATTCAAAGCTTGAATACCTTCAGCATGTCTCACTGAAATTCTTAGTCTCGATTTACTGTTAACCTTTACAAAATGTGCGCTGCATTCTAAAAATTGTAGGACATGACCAAGGAGAAAGCAGCTTGGTGTGTTGCATGGCACTAACCCAGCTATTTGGCCAGGCTCCCCACAGCAGACTGAGGCCAATCCCACCTTTGAGCTATGGTGTTTTTAACATCTGCCAATGGCAGACGAAAAAAAAAACCCTGCACCCCAATAATTTTGCTGACCCCAAAAATCTGTCCTTTAGTAAAAAAAAGAACTGGGCATACATCTGGTGCGGTTTAATAATTAATAAGCATGGCATGGTTTAGACATTTCTCAATTATTTATGGGAAGACTAGCCAAGGCTCCATTCAGGGAAACAGATGCAGGTTTGGTGAGCTCAGAGAAAAAAAGAGATTTAGCCTTCTCATGCTGCATTGTGAAATTCTACACTGAAATGCAGATTTATTAAATATTATATGTATATAGTATGGCTTTTTTAACTATAATATGAACTATTTGCATATATACAATTACTCATATCAATTTAAATGATTCAACTCTTGTCATACTGGGCAGACACATATTGTGCAGCTTATATGTACACTTGGCACAGCTAAAACCAAACGGACAATTTAAGAAATAAAATAAAGAGCCTATTCGTGTTTATGGCAGAAGAGCGGATTTTGGTTTGCATGTCTGTGTGACATTGCATGCATTCATGGATGTCTCTTTGTGCTTGTGCTTGTTTGTCTTGTTTGTGAAGCAGTGTCTCGTCCTGTGATCTCAGTACCAAGGCTACACTTTCACTTTAAGAGTGTATCACTAGGCAGAGAAGCGAATGATGATGCTGGAATCGTGTCAGTCTGGCAGACCTATGCGGTCACACAGAACTGACTATTAGTTCAGCTTCTCTGGTAAATGCGCGTTATCTCTTTGGATCGGGTGAGAACTGAGTTTAAAAATAATACAGTTCAAGGGCAGTGTGTGTGTGTGTGTGTGTGTGTGTGAGGAGTGCTTTGTGTCTGGATGAGTTTCTCTGACTTCCTCTTGTGTCTGAATGTGGCTGTGTGTTTCCTGTCTGTGTATGTAGATGTGCGCACAAGTTCCTGTGTAATTGCAGTGTGTCTATGCATGTGCACTAGACCCCTGCAGACATGTGGCCTGTTGCAGATGGGGTGTGTGTGTGTGTGTGTGTGTGTGTGTGTGTGTGTGTGTGTGTGTGTGTGTGTGTGTTGGGGGGGGTTTGCAGGAAGAACAGCTGTCCCCCTGAAAAGAGTGAGAAAAAGAGAAAGAGACTGGGATCACTGGGGCCATTATGTTTGGCCACACTGTGAGCTGTGTATCTGACCATCGCTCTGCAGCTGGGCCTTAACGAAAGATGCCATCTGATCTACTCCTCCCTCTTCTTCGTCATCTACATTTACTCACATCAAGCAATGTGACCTCCCTAATTTCCTTTTTCTAAAGCCGCACCACCCCACACCTTGTTAAACGATATACATGTAAAAAGAAACCCACCCACCCACTCACACACACACACACACACACACACACACACACACACACACACATACAGACATGCCTGTAAAAAGAAACCCACCCACTCTCTAACTCTTTCTCTCTCTCTCTCCGTTTCTTTCTTTCTCTCTCTCTCTCTTTCTCTCTCTCTCTCTCTCTCTCTCTCTCTCTCTCTCTTTCTCTCTCTCTCTCACATACACACACACACACACACACACACACACACACACACACACATGTGCATGAAGGCCAATTGACCACTGATTCTCAGCATGATGCAGTCCACAGCAAAGAACTGAAGCTGTGCCATGAAAGCCAGACAGAAAAATTAATTACCGCAATGCTGCCAGGTTCTTACTCTTTCCTCTCAGCTCTATTGGTACTCCGTTTAGATAAGCAAGAGTGCTTGTCCTGAAATACCATGACTTTAGCAAACACTGAGCCTCAATATCTCTTTCAATTATGCAAGATAGATAAAAGTAAACAGTACCTGACAAATAGAAAAAAATTCTTATTTCATAAAGCCTTAAGCAAAATACATTAAAATGCATTTCTGATAGTGATACAGTGAACAAGATATATATGTATTTATATATATGAAAAAATATGTGCTGTAAAGTACATATGACAAGTATAAAGCACCTTTGTTTGTTTTGGTTTGTTTGTTTTTCTTTCTTTCTTTCTTTCTTTTTTCTTTTGTGTAACAGGGGAATATAAGTGTTGTCACTTCAGATGATATGGATAAACCACACAAATAATCTAAAATCAGATTATAGCGTAATATATTCTGTCAGGGGTTTCTAATAAATCACAGTACCACACAAAATAATTTGCTGTTATTTTCTCCTGTGTGCTAATAAATGTTTCACAGCTACAAGATCATGGGCTTTGCCTGCTTGCTAGCTAGAGCAAACTTACACCCAGCAAGCATACCAACTCATATCCTGCTTACTAGCTAAAATACAGATTCATGTCCAGCCCTCTGTTCAACAAGCAAACTCACATCCTGCTTACTAGCTAGCATACAAACTCATATTCAGCTCTTTAATTAGTATACAAACTGACATCCTGCTTATTAACTAGCAAGCAAACTCAAATCCAACTCTTATGGTAACATTCAACCTCAATTCAAACACTAGCATACTAGCTAGCATACAAACTCACATCTACCTCTCTAAATAGCAGACAAGCTCATAAAACTATCCTGCTATCATACAAATCCATAAACAGAACCACTAGCTACTGAAGCATACTAACAATTTAAGGTCTAAACATTTATTAAACATCCAATATTCAAGGTTGGATGGCTAAGTATCTATTTCTTTTCACATCCATTCAAATCCACATATTAAGAAGGTACCAAACAGATCATGCTAGCTATCATATATCTTTATTGTAAGAAGTTTAAAAAACACTTGCAACATTTCACATTCTGTAGGTGTACCAGAAATAGTGCCAATCCCTGTGCTTACATATCCTTCCTATAGAACAGTTTAGATCTCTTTATTTATTTCACTTCCTTAAATGTGTCTGCACCTGGCAAGTGTGCGTCTAACAATGGCAGCCATGTGGAAAATTTGCCACCCATTTTTTTTACTGCTCATTAAGCCCTGCTTTAAATAAAACAGCTGCTCTTTATCCACAGAGACCTATTGATATATTGATCCATCATTATGCAAACAGATGGTGAACAACTGATGAGCAAAGAAATACAAAAAAAATGAAAGAAATTAGCATTTTGGTTTTGCCTTGATTTCCAATAATCACATATCAGCCAATGTTCCAGATAAACATGGATTTAGGGGTGATTTACAAGAACTAACTTGTTACTGGTTGATTTAAAGCTCCTACTGCATGTTGTAGCAGTGATGCCAGAGGAGTTGAAGAGTTGGATGAATAGGCTGCTTCATATACGAACACTGACGCCTGCTTTTTTTCTATCTGAGTCGTTTTTCCTGTCACTGCATCCAGCTAGCATATTTCTCAAATGACACAGTGGCTACTGGAAACAATGAATGATAGCATGCTGCAATGAAATATGACCATTGTTAGACACTGACAGCAAAAGATTTATAGCAAGTCGGGCGGATTCCTCTAATTCTATAGTACTATAGTAAACACAAAATAGGAAGGCAAGATGTTTACTGGAAACTATGAAAGACAGGAGCTAATTTTTAAGCCAGAAATGAATCATAAAGTGTATAGCTTCAGTTTTGTTGCGAATACTATGTATAGCCATGATCACTTCATTTACATCTTGGTCTTGGTTATGGAATTTTATATTATATAGCTGTATTTCAAAATTGCAAAAAGTACAGGAAATACACGATAAATATACTTCACATGGGCCAGAGGTTGAGGCCAGTGTGAAATGGAAATCTGAAAAGTAAAGCCCCAAAACATCATTTGAACCATATTTTAACGATATTTATAATTATCCAGGTGCTGAAATTGACAATAAGCTAAAGTTTGATGTGAATGCTGAAAAATAAAATTGTAATGTGTTCGAAATTTGTTCAAGAAACTCATTAGCGTTTTGAAATCAGTTTGAAACTCTTTCACATAATGTTGTAATATATGTGTTATATGTTCAGGGCAACACATCATAGAGTTAGACTGTTAGCACTTTAACATATCGAACGCAAAGCATTTAGTGACATATTGTATTTATTCATCACATAACCTAAAACATGCAGACTTAGCTGTCTTTTCCAAACACTCAATCTAGCTGTAGATTTGAGATTATAATGGCAAAATATATATGTTTTTCTTACAACTCACAGCTCGGGGCCATTGGGTTGTTGAATTATGACACGGTTTTGAGGTCAATGAATATGTGGTGTGCATAATGACTAGATGCAGAATAATAATGCTTTGGGTTTTTTCTTTTTGTACTGTGGATTTCCATTTAAAGCACCTAAAGTCACTGAGTTAATATAAGATAGGTCAAAATAAAATACTAGGGAAGGATTATTAAAAAGATCTCTGGCTAAATTAATTAATTGGATGTATACATGGATAAGTTTAATGCTGTGGTTCGGTGGTACTGTTTTCTTTTCTTTTGTATTAGCATCAGAGTGTTTTTATTTATAAGGCTTGATTAGCATGTAAATGTTGCAGTTGTTTCGGTGCAAGTGAGAACTTGACTTATCTGTGTCTGTCGATTACTCCTTTGCTCAGTTTCTCACCATCTCTTTAATTGTGTGACCACTGCTGAAAAGCACCTTTATCAGATCACAGCTGGACTTGAGAGCAGCACAACTTGAACTTAAACAATTGAGCAATTGTCTGGATGCAGACAGAAGTAAATTGAAACGGCTCACAAATGCCTTCTGTGTGTGTGTGTGTGTGTGTGTGTGTGTGTGTGTATACTCTGGTATGTAGCGTAAGCTTGAGCTAGAAAACCCACATTTTCACTTGATTCTCAGTCACTCTATCTGTCACTAAGCAGCAACAGTAAAAATTTAATGCATTCACATTGATCCCGCCTGAAATCAATGTTAAATGGGATCATGATGTAATGTGTAGACAATGCAACAGTGGCAGCTGTGTCGATGCGTTGAATAGAAGCGTGCCGATCAAAGAACTGCTTTCCAGATCTAGAACTCAAGAGACAGATCTGTATGCCAAAGCAGAGCATGAAACCCAGAAAGTGAGAAAACTCTACAGATACAGAAAGTACAGGTACAGTTGAAGTATTGAACATCCTTTTTTTACTCAAGTTAAAGTAAAGAAGTATGAGCTCTGACCTGTACTTAAGCAAAAAGCAGCCATTACTACTACCTGTTTTATTGTCATTCTGTTTACTGGATCTCACATCATATTAAGGCTGTCAATCGATTAAAATATTTAATCATTATTAATTGCTTGATTGTCATGAGTTAACTCACGATTAATTGCAACTTAATCGCACATTTTTAAATGTTCTAAATGTACCTTATATTAATACTTTCCAATTTTTTTATACTCTAATCAACATAGGCATGGACAAATATTGATGCTTTATGCAAATGTATATCTATTATCAGTGAAACCAAACTCAACGTAGAGCATGAAGGCAAAATATTGTTGTAAATGTTTTTTAATAATTATGGTGTTTTAAATTACTTAAATCATCAGGACACCAAACGGAACCTTTGCTATGTTTCCACACAGATGGCTAATGAGGTGATACTGAAAAAAAAAAACCCAGAGAAATTTAAGTTAGTTTCGGCGATATGAGGAAAAAATGTCACAAAACATGCGTTTGTTGACCCCAAAGGGTAAATTGCAGATGTGTACATTATGGCGTATTTTGGTGCTGATTTGAGACTTGGCCTATCAGTAAAACAAATGTTTAATCATGAAAAAGTATTTTTCTGTGGTTTATTTTATTTTTTTTATATCGGAGTAAAGGAAGTACGTCGTAAAAAAAAATGTGTGGTTTTAATTTCACCTCATATTTATTTATTTTTTTTTTTTTTTATAAAAATGGTCAAACAGAAATGTCACCAAAAAGATCAAAACTAAAATAACGAGCCTGTTTTGAAAATGTAAGAAGTAAAAAGTACAGATATTTGTGTACAAATGTAATGAGTGAAAGTAAAAAGTTGTCAGAAAAATAAATACGGAAGTAAAGTACTGATACCAGAAAAATCTACTTAAATACAGTCTTTGTACTTTGTTACTTCCCATCTCTGAAAATAAACAAGTAAAGAGAAGTATAAAGAAACTAGGAGGTGAATCAGATGTAGAAATGGAATAGTAAGTGATGGACAGAAAATGAGGTTTAGAGAAAAAAGAAATTTCCGCTCAGTTTGCAGGGTTTAGCTGACCTAGGTGATGCCAAGGCCACACACAAGTGTATAATTGCTGCTAAATAATGTCACATCCTGTCTGCATTTCCTGTGTAGAGAGGATAGAGTGCAAATAAAATACATCTTAACTACTCTTTCTCTATCTCTGTCTTTCTTTTTTTCTCGCTATTATTAGTAATACTGCTGAGGGCTTTAAAATAGCAATTACTACAATTTTTTTTTTTTTTTCACCTAAGACATCATGTCTCTCTCTCTCTCTCTCTCTCTCTCTCTCTCTCAGTCAACTGCAGTACAGGATTCAAGCGCTGACACCATACGCTCTGCAGACTCCCTCAATTGAAGCTGATGCCACCGTTCTTCCCTCTCAGACACATTTCCAGTGTGATTTTTTTGCTTTTGATCATTGCACGCTGACAGCAGCGAGATGCGGAGAGGATGTGAAATGCTGTAAGCCTGTGAGATGCTGCTGCAAGAACCATTGTCTCGTTTCCTCCTCACTGCGCTGAAGCTCTACCACCCTAATCTCCATTTGTCAGCAGATAAAAAGGGCATTTGCATCGTGTTTCACCTCATGATGTGCCCGATTGTCGAGAAGGTCACGTTAATGAGAAATCTTTTAGAAACAAATAAAGTGCCTAAACAATGAAGTGTGGAGTCACTCTGGGAAACCATTTTTTTCCTCAAGCAAACCATTTTTTTCTCAACCATTAACTAGCCAGGGTACTTCCTGGAATGTAGATTAATATGTAAACCTGTGGGAAGAAAAAAAAGTTCCTTACAGTAAGCTTTCTAATGAAATATGTTGGAATACATCAAGTTTTTTTTGGCTAGGCTCAAATAACAATGTCAATTGTTATGTCAAAAATGTTGATACAAATTACATTTTTATTCAGGACTGTGTGGAGACAAAAACTCAGACTATTCAAATAAGACCTGGTCCACGTTTGTATTTGATCTAAAATTGGATACATTTGCTTATTTATCAAGAACAGAAATGTTCAGGCCCATGCATGTACAATTTTTCCAATGTTATTGTCATCAACTCTTGATGGGAGCTTAGCAGATCAACAGAAAAAGTATACCATGCAGTGGGGATATTGGTGCTTTATCAGATACATTTTATGGCCAAAAGTTTGTGACCATTGAACATCCCATTCCCAAACTATGTGCAGTAATATGGTTGAGGTCACCCCTTTGCTACTATAGCAACCGTCAATGTTTCTGGAAGTCTTTCCACTAGATTTTGTAATATAGCTATGGGAATTTGGGCCTGCTTACCCACAAGAGCTAATGTACAGAGAAGATGAAATAAAATGCATGAAGTCAGTGTTCCAGTGTACCAAAACCGAATTAGTGGCCAAAACAATTGTCTGCGAAAAAGGCCACAAAGTATGTGGCATGATCTCCAGAGAAAATCATGATGCAGGTTTGCACTGCTAGTGTGTTTATTTGTTTCTTGCACTATGGTGGATTGTCTTACAGATAACAAATGGCCTATAGGCTTCTGGATTTAATCTTTTGTTTCGTGTTTTTAGTTTTTGGAATTTTCTCTTCTTTGTGATTTAAACTGTATGATATGCACAAATCAAATTGCACAGATGATAAGAATACGTTCTTTTTTCCTTCATCTTTCGCTACCTCATCCTTCTCTGTCTCTTTTTGCCCTCATCCTCCATTATGCAGGCGGTCTTCATGCTCAGCCGGTGCTGAGGGATGAACATAAATCTGAGGATGACTTCAGACACCGGAGAGAGAGAGAGAGAGAGAGAGACAGACTGGGGAGCTTGCTTGCTGCAGATTAAAAGGGCTGAGAGACAGATAAAGAGTGAGACAGAGTGAGGAAATGTGTGTGTGTGTGTGTGTGTGTGTGTGTGTGTGTGTGTGTGTGTGTGAGAGGGAGAGGAAATCGAGCTCTCATGTGTAAAACATTACCAGAGGACTGGTGACAAAAGCAGACACAGGCATTCGTGTCACCCTGAGCCGATTAGGGTCTCAGTGGAGAGGCTTAAACCTCCTCCATCGTTCTCTCCTGACACTTTCGCTCATATACCAGCCTTGTCCTCAAGAGTAAACCTCTTGTTCCACTGCTTCTCCTGCTACCTATAGGAATTGATTATTCACCCCCCTGACATTTGTTTAGCCGGAGCACATGACGCAGCTCACATACACCTACAGTACTACACAATTCTCAAATACATATATATGCATTGAAACCAGAACTCATAATAATAAAATTAATTAAAATAAAATGTAACAAAAAAAATCTACATTTTATAAAATCCCACATTTCTAAATCACTTTAACAGAAGAGTCACATGAATAAATGCATGAATGAATGAATGAATGAATGAATGAAAACACTTTTTCAAGTGATTTTTGCATACCTTTTTCGTTTACATGTAATGTTTGGACATTTTTTAAGAACAATATTATAATTATTTTCACGTTTTTTTTCTACATGTAATTGTCAGATTTCTTTTTTTTTTTTCGACTGAATTTTACACAAATCATTGGAGTTCACATGTGATTTTCAAAAAATATTTTTTTAGATGATTAATTCATTATCACAAGCTATTTTTTATTTATTATTTTTTACGTGATTTTTTTCCACCTTTCTGTATTCGATTTTCATGATGTTTTCACGTTATTATTAAATGCTTCAATGTTCACTTTCAGTTCTGTCTGTAACGAATTGTAAAGCTCACGAATGCAAAATATGTCTATACCTCAAGCCACTTAATGGAACTCTCAAATGAGAATCAAAAACAGCTTACATACTATAAATACAATGCGATATGTATTAAATCATTTTTAAAAATGTTCTTGAAGCATGTTGCTTGACTTAATTGTTCTTGTTTGTCTTAATCCATCCATTTAGCTATTTTCCACTGACCTTGCATGTATGGACAAAGACCCTATCCAACATGCAATGTAGAAATTCTTGTTCTTGTCACATCCATTTAAATTTACATTTGTTAGGAATTTTAATACATTTCACAAGTCAAGCATGAAGTGTGATACAAAAAAAAAGTTCCTAGCTGATGCAAAAAAAATATGATGAATGTGATATTGAGTGTAGAAAAAGTAAAATCAGATACCTAAAATGCATTCAAGTGCAGTAACCTCCATACTTAACTGTACTATAATCTTATTTTTTTCATCAAATGTTCACAAAAACAGGGTCTCCTGTTTAACCATGATGGCTTGGAAGAGGTGTAGGGGGTTGGAGCTAAGCAGGTCAAAAACTCATCGATCACGTTTGATGAAGTGACATTGATTGACTTTATTGATCCCCTTCATCTGAGCCACTGTGAAAAGCTTTTTTCTCTCTTCAGTAATCCAGTTCTGTGTGTGTGTGTGTGTGTGTGTGTGTGTGTGTGTGTGTGTGTGTGT
>JAAIIK010000041.1:4322912-4342987 GCA_014706435.1 Silurus glanis | reverse complement strand
CCCCCCCCCCCCCCCCACACACACACACAAAAAAAAACAAAAAAACAAACAAAAAAAAAAACAAACAAAAATAAAACAATCCAGACCTTGATAATTTGTGCTTGAAAAATATAAACATTTCTATCATTTGTTTAAAAAAAACTTTTTTGTTATTTCTATTCTAAAATACTACTACAAGTAAAGCGTAAACTGTTCTATAAGTGACTGAAAAATGTATATTATATATTTACATTTGCATATAATGTATGCATACAATTATCATACATAACTTGTGCTTATATTGTAATTATGGGTATAATACTTATGATTATCTGTTCCTGTTTATTTTTTATGTTGTTTAGTATTTCTTTGGTTAAAACAATATTTTATTTGGTCAGTTTTCCATCCAAATCGAACTTATTCACATGACAGGTCTTCGTGTCTTCAGAAAGAAGAATAAATTGATGTACAATAATATATGAACAACATCGCATATTAAATATTTATTAAAGCTCCTATTTGGTGATTGTATTGTATTCGTATTGTGATTCAGTGCTAAAATTTAATAATAAAATGGTGACACACACACACACACACACACACACACACATTCCTCTGTTAAGATAAATAGACGCAGGGACTCGGCACGTGGAGGTTGAATAGATTCCCAGAGGGGAGCGTTGAATAAAAAAGTTGTATAATCTTGGAGTGTGGCAGTACCTGATCTACATAATGGTGAGGGACCGTCAAGGACGGGGCAAGTGGTCGTGGGTGGGGTGGTGACCGCGTGTATGTGAATGCGTGTGTGTCGGGGGTGGGGGGTGTTAAAGTGTATGGCTCCGAGAAGGAGGGGAAGAAAGAGGAGGGAGGGGAAGAAAGAGGAGGGAGGGGAAGAAAGAGGAGGGAGGGAGGGAGGGAGGGGGTGGAAGCTGACATCTGCCGCTCCTCTTCTCTGAGACCCCAGGGTGGATCATGTTGCCAGGTCCCGCTATTGACGTCTGGATTGCAGCCATCTGCGTCCTAACTGACGCACAATACGCGCCCGGTGGCTTTAAAAGGGGGCCCGAGACAGCGAGCATCAATTCAGAAAAGAAAAAAACTCGAGGCGTTTACACTTCGGGGAATGCGACCTTCTCTTTCTACAAACACGAGACTTTAAATCGACACAGAGCAACTTTAACTGGACACCATCCACCACCATGCCAAAGGGGTTCCTGATAAAGCGCTCCAAAAAGGCCGGAGCAGTGTCCTACAGAGTGCGGGACGGGGATGAGTCGATGAGTCCTCATGTTCTCCCGAGACAAGGTCTTCAATCTTTCTGCGCTACAGCTCTTCCTTCAGTTATTGTTCACAGGACACCGAATCGGGTGTGTTTGGGAGGCCTGCCTGAGTCCTTCTGCGCTCCATCGCTCAGTCCGACTCGTCCAGACGACGAGGGTTACACAAACCAATATCCACCAACACACCAAGATGACCAGGGTTCTGCTGCTTTATTAAACCGCTCCGAGCTTTTCCTCGAGCCCATTCTCGGCGGCTTTGCGCTCAACGGATCTCCGGTATCGCCGTCTCTCCCTGAAACGAGCACGAAAGTCGACTCTGGATCCAATTTCGCAAAACGAGCGGCACCACCATCAAGCTCCAAAAGAAGCAAAAAGCGCAAACCTCCTCAAGAGAGAAAAGCGGTTCTTCTAGACAAAGTTACCACCTCTCCAGTCCTGGGTCTACGCATTAAGGAGGATCCTATGGATGACTCGAAGCAGGGGGCAGCGAGCAGCCAGCTGGGTGAGTTTATCTGCCAGCTGTGTAAAGAGAGATACTCGGACCCGCTCACTTTGGCGCACCACAAGTGCTCGCGGATTGTGCGCGTCGAGTACCGTTGCGCAGAGTGCGACAAAACGTTCAGCTGTCCGGCCAACCTGGCGTCTCATCGGCGCTGGCATAAACCCAAAGGAGAAGAAAACCAAGCGAATGTGATGAGCGTCACCACTCAGTCCGATCATTCAGACTCGGGCTCAGAGGATGAAGCACTGTTCGGTTGCACTCTGTGCGCCAAAAAGTTCCGGCGGCAGGCGTACCTGAGGAAGCACCTCGCCCTCCATGAGCGCAAAGCTGCCGGTTTACGGCAGGATCTCAGCCCCCCAAGCCTGCCCGAGTCTCTCATCCTGGCCAAAGAAGAGTCAGTGGAAATTTCCCGGAGCGCATCGCGCATCACTACAATGCCCGACGTGTTTCCGTGCCGTTTTTGCTGCGAAAACTTTTTCTCCTCTCCAGGGTTGACGAGGCACATCAACAAACATCATCCAACAGAAAGCAGACAAATGATTTTACTCCCAAGCAACGTCTAAGATCTCAGGCTGTGCTTTATCCCATAAAATAAACTCATTATTTTCATTATTACAGGAGGCGACTTGACTTCAACACAAAAAAAAAAGTTGTAGTTTATAGTCATTTGTGTACATGAATGTGTTTTTTGGATAAAGTTGTATTTATTTATTTATATATCATTTATTTATTGGTTTATTTATTAAACGTATTTATTTCAGGTTACAATTTGTTGCAAGATTTCTTGTTTTTTTTTTTTTTATTGTGATGTAAATCTTAGCATTTTCTTGAACTTATTCAGGTTGGCATTTTGTTTTTTTAAACAAATGAATTATACTTTTCTGAATAATAAAAAAATATATATTCAACTAGAAGCTGCTTTGTGTGTTTTGCACTTCATCAAAAGTGTCATAAGCCATTTGGAGAGTTACAGTATATGTCACAAAAGTGAATTATATTGCCTGGATAATTCTATAGTGTGTAAACAATAAAAGATTAAAATAAAGATTTTAGCAGGTCAATTTTAGACTGCAAAGTTGTTTATATGAACACAGTGAAAACAGCTTAAATTCTGGGTTTAAAAAGACTAACAGCAATCACACTATCAATACAAAAATGAATGTAAGAAAATGTAAAATTGTAATCTTTTTAAACAAATATTTTTTCTCTCTGATCTTTGTTATAAATGACATTTTTGTATGATTCTGGTCGTATTTATTCGCAACATGGCTGTAAATCGGCTGACACAATGAAGTGCAGAAGCTGTGAGCTCTGCTTACCCCCAGGCCCCACGCTAACGCTAACAACAAAACCAACAACAATAATAATAATAATTATTATTTTAAATATCCGATTCTCTCACAAATGCTTATATCAGTATAGTATAAAAAGGCAAAAGGGGCAAACCATTGCACCTATTGCACTTTTATTTGCATATACTGCACAAAAAGCTATTACCTTACTTTGTTATCTAATCATATATTGCACATATTTGCTTTGCCAGTTAAGCATTTGTATATTTATGAACGTTTACCTCTCTTTTTACCATTTATATTCACCGGCTGATATGTTAGCATGGACCATTAGCATGGACAAGAATAAAAAAGGCTGGGTTAACTGTTACATTACTGGTACCCCCTCAACCAAAATCAGTTCCCAAATACCCTAAAGCTTTCATGGCTTAATGGGCAAATTCTGAATGCTCAAAAAAAAAAGGTTGAAAGTTTTTCCAGAAGAGGGGAGTTTTTTTTTTTTTTTTTTTTTTTATATAATAGCAAATGGAAACTAAAACTAAATTGTTTAATTCATAATTTTTTATATTTAATTAAGTTTAATATAATTTTATTATTATTATTATTATTATTATTATTATTATTTGCACACTATTTCAGATATATTCACAAATGCATAGTACAGATACTTGTGTTTTAAAAGACTCTGGTAAAAGTTGATGTACTGACTACACTTTTACACCTAAGGGAAAAAAATAACTAAGTATGTTAAGGAAGTACAGTACATCTGACATGTACTTATGTAAAAAGTAGTCATTACTACTACCTGTATTAGTGGCACGCTGGTAATTGGACATCACATCATATTAATGTAGTAATACAAAATAATTTTACATTTTGTTATCTAATGAATGTATCCAAGCTGAACAACCATCTTATAGAACACAACCAGAGAAAAGATGATGATGATCAGATGATCAGGGATGTCTGTTCTACACGTCATCATACTTCTTGTTACCTTCTGCCCTGCTCCGTTAGCTTAGTAAACTAGTCTACATCTGTGGTGAGGGATCTCCAGGAAATATTACAGCGGTAGCAGATTAAAGTGAAAGTAAAAAGTTGTCCGAAAAATGTCACTGCTTACAATTTAATACAATTTAGTTAGCAATGTGTTTTTTTTTTTTATTTATTATTATTATCATCATAGACATACAGACTTACTAGGCCATGCAAGTGCAATGCACGCTAATAACCTCCCTGGTTGCCTTAGCAACGAATCCAACGGATGACCAATCCTCACCAAACACAAGATAAATATCATCCACATTGTATGATCAAATGTTTCCGACTTTTCCGCTAAGGAAGTAATTGTAGGCATCCAGACTACGAGAAGTCTTTACCGCTTCTGTCGTGTGAACGCACTCGGTCTTAAACAGACAATAATACACGTCTGGATACTGTACTTCAGGTAAACGTTCTGAAAAGTTGTCGCCTAAATGTCTGATTTAAGGAGTCCGGTAATTCCACGTTATTATCTATTATTTTTTTTAGCTTTTATAAATATCTTAACTGGTTTTGTTTTGACAGCTTCGTGCTCCAAAAAAAATCGATTCACTTCTCCAGAAATCAGCTCCAGCTCCAACCGCTGCTTGGCTTTGAGTCTGGCATCCCATAATTCTTTGCGCGCGCAGGTTTACGCTGATAACCAAAATGGCGGACTCGGTGGTGAGTGTTCGTTAAATTCGTGTTTTTATGTCGCCGAATTGGTGATTTTTATTTGCTCAATACCTAAATGTGGCGAGGCTGGTTAACATTTAACCGTGTTCTTTCTTGATAGCCGGAACTTGTAGAGGGCTGTCGTCTTCCCGTGCTCAGAAAAAATCAAGAAAACGAAGACGAATGGCGTAAGTACTGGGCTGCTAGCATGCATGCTAACGCACTAGCTGCATAATAAAGCAGCTGTCATGGCGGCGCACAGGGAAGCGGACACGGAATGTAAACAAAAGACCGGTATTGCATAGAGGTGACGTTTTTAGACGTGATGAGGGGTGAATGTTCATCCCGAATAAAATAAAATAAACGCTACGAAATTATTTCTTTTATAAATATATGCTAGTTATAGTTCATGGTCAGGTTAATGACAAACATATTACCTATAGACTTGAAACGGTGCGAAATCTACAGAGCGTTCTTTTAATTATTAATATTTTTTAAATTTATATTAGGAAAACATTTCCTTTTGTCATAAAATAATGTAAAACTACGATAAAGTCTTATTTTCCTCATCAGATTAGAAATCTAGAAAAACAAATAATATTGTTTTATAATATAATTATATTATAATACTACATTATACTATAATTGTTTTTGTAATATAATAATTATGCTATAATATAGAATAAATAATATATACTATAAAATACTAATAATTATAATACAATTATAATATTTTATATTATAATATTATGCATTATGTAATACAATATATTACATCTTAGTGAGAGGCACCATAAACGTTATCTGAAACCTAATCAGAAGGTTGTGAGTTCAATTCCCAGCACTGCCCAGCTTCCTTGATTGATCGTAAGCATGACTTGAATGAAAAAAACCCCGATAATATGCATTTAAAAAAATCCAAATATTTTGAAGCACTCGTGAAGCCCCGATGAATCTTTTAGTTGCCATGTTGCGCTTTTTTTACCATCACCTTTTTCGCTATTTGCTAAGAGCACACACTGATTCATATTAGCAGTACAACAGGCATTAACAACAGCTCTTGCTACAAACTACCCGAAAACTGTAGATTCATTCAGGATTGTCATTTATATAAAAATGTAAAGGCAGAAAATAAACAAGTAAAACAGGCTTAAAAAAACATGTTCCTGTACATGTGATGTAATGTGCACATTATGCATATCCCAGCTTGTTAGGAAGCTGGGGTCAGAGTGTTGGGCCAGCCATGCTTAAAGGCCCAACAGTGGCAGATTGTTGGTGCTGAGGCTTGAACCCATGACCTTCGACTCAGTAACTAAGAACCTTCCAAGAAAAGAGAAATAAGGGTGTTTTTGTTATTTATTTTCTTGTTATAATGCTGTTTTTATGTTCTGATCCTATTTCTTTCCAGCATTGGCGGAAATTCTCAGTGTCAAAGAGGTCCCTGGGAAAAAGCTCTACTATGTTCACTACATCGACTGTAAGTACATGAGAAGAAACAAAAAACCTGGCTATAACATCTTTAAATATCTATCACTAGACTAGAAGTATTTTGAAAGAACGTTAAATACCATTTTCTTACATATAGAAACATGCTTATTGAAATCTGGTAGAAGATTTTATTTGTAATGTATGGAATTAGATTTTAAGGGACTACGTGCCCCCATCAGTGACATCTAAGCTGACAGCTGAACATTTTTATTTTTTAAGTCAACAAGCGGTTGGATGAGTGGGTCACTCCAGAACGGCTGGACATGAAAAAGCTCCAGTTCCCTAAGAAGGAGGCGAAGACACCCACGAAGAACGGCCTGCCTGGCTCTCGGCCCAGCTCTCCAGAACGAGAAGTGGTAAGGGAGGCCATATTAGATTACAAATCCACTGTCATCATTCATTGTTAAACTCATACCCTCTTTTTTTTCTTGAGCACCACTAACCTGGGGCTTTGAGTGTTCTAGGTTCTGATCTTAAAAAGAAGTAGTCAAAATCATTAAAATGAAATTGTTACTTTTGCCAGTTGCCAATGTTTTCCTGCCTTGGTCTCTGTTGAGGCGCCATCAGATTGTCAGAGAAAAATAAACTTGATTTGTCCTTTTTAACTGTGCTCTCTTCCTTTCTGTTCGAATTCAGAGGAAGAGTCTAGATCTCAACGTTCAATCTGCTTCAGCATCGTCCAGAGGCAAAACCCTTCCCACACCGGTACAGCCAAACCCTGCCCATTCTACACTAAAACACCCTTTCAGTTCATGCCAGAAAAATAGCAATGGGCTTGATATAACATGGTGCTGCAAAAATCCCTAATGAAATATATTCTTGTCTCCTGACACATGAAGTGGGTGGGAAGTGATGAAGTGTTTGTAAAAGTGTGTCATGTAGTTTCATTAATGGTGGTGCTACTGGTTTCTCTGAAGGTTGAGTTTGATTCCTGGTTGGGGTTATGGCTATGAATACATTTTAGGGGGCTTGTGAGCGATATTGTATTGTGGAAGTGGATTTGTTTTCTGTCTTGTTATATTAATGCTAGTATTAGCTATAGTGCACAAGAAAAGTTTCACATTTTTCAAAGCATAATCTGTAATTAAAAAGTAGAATTTAATTGAAATTTACACAATAACATTCAAAAAGAATTTTGTGTGTGTGGTTAATTGAACGAAAAAGGTGTAAGCCCTTCATTTTACTACCTAGTAGAACCACCTTTAGCTGCAATTACAGGGTTTTATTCCCTATAGGATTTTGTTTCATATCCCATATTGTCATACATTTACCTGATTTGCCAATAATTTTGCTAATCATATATATGTTTATCAACCCACTTTATCATTTTGGGATATTTTGTGCAGTCATGACGTTTAATCCAAATGAAGTGCACTACAATAAAGAAATGTTTCACACAGTGAAAATGTTATTCTTTGGGACAAAAGTAGTTTTGATCTTATTTCTGCTTGGCTTATAGAAGAGGAAAACAGAGTCTGTGTCCTTAGCATCACAAGTTCCTCCCCCAATATCAGTGCCTTCACTCCCGAGTTCAGCAGAGGCCCCACAGGCGTCTGTGTATCCTACAGTCCGGGAAACATTCACTACCAAAACCAGAGATGAGCACGAGCAACATACCTCCCTCACCACGGTAACCCTCTGCTTCCTCTGTCTTTCTCTACTCTACACCAGCATCCACTCACCCTGTTTTTTCTGTGTTGTGTGTTAAAATTAGTACAATTTGTCCCTATTTTTATATACAGTTTTGAATATTAGTTTGTTGTGTTTTTTACTGTGTGTGTGTGTGTGCTCTCTCTTATGTAGCAGAACGGCACTGCGCGCCGTATCCTTTCGTCTCAGCCTGGCAGGAAGAGGAAGATCTGTGGACCGGACGAGGTAAGCACAGAAGTAAGAAAAAGTATCAATTTTTTTCATTCTTATTACCTATTCCTTATATTCCTTATATCACTATTAAATACATCCATCTAAACCTCTGCATGACCATGTTTATTTTATCCAGAACGTATTTTTTTTATAGGCCATAGTCTTAATGGGTTTTTTTATTTATGTAGTTGGTTAAAATTTTTTTTTACATATTACATTATCATATCATTATAATGCATTCGGCAACACTGCCTTAACTCCAGATAACTCCAGAATCCATCAGGAAAACTAAATAGAAATCAGGAGAGGCTTCAACACAGTGTTAAAGCAACTCATAATCATGCTCTGTAAAACCTACGAAGGACTAACAACATGCATGAATTATTATTCAGTATTATTATTCAGAATTATGCAGAAATACTTGTAAATAAACCCTTTTTAATGATTGATTAAATAAGTGAATTTCTACTCAATTTCCAATTCCAATTGTAAGAGTGCAGATTATACTGGTTTCAGATTACTTTAAGATTGTTCTATATCAGTATTCAAACAACTACTCTATAATTGAGTTTTGAGTTACAGTAGACAAGGAAGTGTGTGAAAACATCCCTTTTTACCCAGACTGCACATTTTGACAAATCACCAAAACAAAAATGCAGGAGGTATTTCTTAAAAGTTCAATCTGTTATGCTGTGACCCTTCTTCCTCCTGTGTCATATACAAGTGTCCCAAAGACCCCTTTTTTTTTTTGCAACCCCTTGTGTTTTTCTGATAGATGGTAAAGGTATTCCAGTATAACAGCCCTCGCAGCGCCAGTGGCTTTCTGCCGCCAGGAGAGGTCCGTTTCGTTTATTTATCATTCTGTTTTGCTGTGTAATGATAAGGAGGTAGTGAGCAGTGCTCTGTTATAATGTTATCGATCTGCGATCATCAGTTGCTCATCTTGTTTAAGTGTCATGATCCATGAACTTGTGATTTTAAGAATGAATTAAGGGTTATTGTGCAACGATCAAGAACAATGAACAAATTATTATGAGAAGGACTTTTTAAAGCTTTATTTTAAGAGAATCATAAATTATTCAGCTCAAATTGTATCATGGATTTTCGCAAGCATAACAGGAATTAGGGCTTTGGTTAACTTGAGTTTGGAGATGTTTAATTTGTGTCAGCATTTTTGAAAGTGTGGATTAAGTGGCATTTTGTGATGTGATCACACTTTTTTTTTTTTTTTTTTTCTTTTTTTTTTCCTTTCTCAAATTTTCTCTCTGCGCAACAGGATTCGCAGGACAGCTCGGACGGCATCCCCACTGCACCACGTATGACCGGTAGTCTGGTATCCGACCGCAGCCATGACGACATCATCACGCGCATGAAGAACATCGACTGCATTGAGTTGGGCCGACATCGACTCAAGCCCTGGTACTTTTCCCCGTACCCGCAGGAACTGACCGCGCTGCCCATACTCTACCTCTGCGAGTTCTGCCTCAAGTACCTCAAGAGCCTAAAGTGTCTACAGAGGCATTTGGTATGTTTGTACACCAAAAGCTTCACCGACTTGGGGTTTTGTATTTATTTCTCTTGTGCTAACTGGTTATATAGATAATAATAATATTGTAAATTTTTTTTAAATCAATAATATAAAATGATTTTTCATCTAAATGGTTATGAGACCATTAACAGTAATTTAAAATGGCTGGAGTCATTACTTTATAGAGAAGTCATCAGTGTAGTGCGCTCTACCTGCAATATAACTGGTACTAATATTTCATGATATCAAAAGAAATTCACAACTTGAGTAAACTGAAATGAAAGAAAGGTCCTGTACTACCAAACATCTAGCAACAGTGCAAAAGCTACATTTATTTTAAAGGTAAAATGTCTTGAATATATTCTGCTGTGTCCACTCCTTTTTTGTGTGTGTGTATTTTGAAAGTACCTCTATGCCCCGATTTGACTACATTAAAGGAAAATTTTTCCTATTACATACTTAGTAGTAATGGATATATATATTTTATTGTAGTTATAAATTAAATGTGTATGGTTTAGCTTGGAATATTATATTGATTGTTTTTACTTCATCCGCAAATAAATGTCTTTTGTTTTTGTTACGATCAGACAAAATGCAATCTCCGGCATCCACCAGGAAACGAAATCTACCGCAAAGGGACCATCTCCTTTTTTGAGATTGACGGCAGGAAAAACAAAGTAACTATATTTCTATTTTAACTGATTTACTTCCAGATTTTCTTTCAATCCAAACTAAGACGAATCAAAAGTAGCAAAAATATTGATGGCAACATTTACATCATCATTGTTGTTGTTTTACCAGCCAACATAAAAGCAAAAACAAGTATTTTAGTCAGATGTATTTATTTTTTATTCTCATTGCTTATACATATTTATAAACTTTGCCTTCTCTTTTGCTTTTAGACATATTCACAGAACTTGTGTTTATTGGCAAAATGCTTTCTGGACCATAAGACCCTGTACTATGACACAGACCCGTTCCTCTTCTATGTTATGACCGAGTATGACTCCAAGGGCTTCCATATAGTTGGCTACTTTTCAAAGGTAAGCCAGAGAACGCTCATTAGATTTACTGCACAATCCTCATGATGTTGTAGCCAGAAATTCAAAATTGACCATGTTCTCTGTGTGGGAGGGATGGCATCGTCTTTTATCCACATTTAATCACAGTGACGCTACTCAATGAGCAGGTGCCAGTGAGCTCATGTATGGAAAAGGAGAGAGATAGCTGTTCTTTTCAATTGTAGCTGTTGTGAGATAGGGGAGAACTAGTTGAAACTATATTGGAAATGTTATCATCTTAGCATATTTAATCATGCTCTTATTTTTTTTTATTATTTAAAGGAAAAAGAGTCTACTGAGGACTATAATGTGGCCTGTATTCTGACCTTACCACCATATCAGAGGAGAGGCTATGGCAAACTGCTGATCGAGTTCAGTAAGTTCAACAGCTCAAATTGTTTTATGAAAAATAAAAATGACTTTAATGAAAAATGATTTCATGGTCTACTTGTTTGTATGATCCTTTGTGTCCTATACATCTTTTCGATCCATTACTTTTACATTACACTCTTAATTAAATTCCATGTAGAATGTCAGAGTAATTAATCTGCAATCTAACACATCTTATTTAATGCCGTTACCGTTAGTGTCCTCTTTTATATTAGCAGCGTCCATTAGATACTTAATTAGGTTTTTAATTGTTAAGGACAAATATGAATTTGCTCACACAGTCTCTCTGTCGGTCTTTCAGGTTATGAGCTTTCCAAGGTTGAAGGTAAAACAGGAACCCCAGAGAAGCCCCTGTCTGATCTGGGCCTGCTATCCTACCGCTCTTATTGGTCTCAGACTATTCTCGAGATCCTCATGGAACTCAAATCAGATACTGGAGAAAGACCACAAATCACCATCAAGTAAGCCAATCCTTCCTCTATTTGCTATGCACCCAAAAAAAAAAAAAAAACTAGTTATATTGAACACCTTCTAAAGTGTTGTTGGATTATTTGAAAAGTGATGCTTTTTTTTTTCCCCCAAATATTTATTCATAGTGAAATTAGCGAGATTACCAGTGTAAAGAAAGAGGATGTAATATCAACTCTACAGTACCTCAACCTCATCAATTACTACAAGGTAATCAATAATGCAATCAAAAATCATATAATAATTAATAATAATGTTCAATAATGCTCACCTATCGTAAATTATACCTTGGGTTTATTTAGCCTGCAGGTTTTTTATTTATTTATTTATTATTATTTTTGTCATCCACTGCCATAAATATTCTTTTTTCCTCATTATTCATTTTGTAGTTAATGGAAATTCTGTTTAAGTTTAAATGTTCTTTTGCTGAAATTGCCCAATGTTTTAAATTGAAAAAAAAAATGCTAATGAATTTGTTCAAATTGCATCAATTTGCTGGAATTCATTGCCAAATTTGCACAGCAACACTAGATATAAGACCTAACTTTCCTACTGGTCTCTACTCTACCTGTAAATATATCGATGTATGAGTGGATCATCTTACTTGCATCCTTTAGATGATGATTGTTCTGTGCTCATCTCAGGATTTCTGTGCACAATATGCTCATATTGACCGTCAATATGACACTTTAATAATACTTCGTTGTGGAAAAGTAAAGATTTACAAAGGATGGTTTGATTTTGAGTCTGTTTACTTTTTAAGTTTTCCTTCCCATGTCCTTTTCCTTATGTTTCTCCTTGACACTCTCACCTCTGCCTTGTTTGATAAGGATTTAAATCTACTAATGCCAGAAGTGCAATGCAAATGCAATTAAATGGAATTAATGCACTGGCTCTTCTCTCAACTCTTCTCAGGGGCAGTACATTCTCACACTCTCGGAGGACATTGTAGAAGGTCATGAACGTGCCATGCAAAAACGACACCTCCGTATTGACCCTAAATGCTTGCATTTTACCCCAAAAGACTGGAGCAAACGGGGCAAGTGGTAGAAACATGCTACACTGCAAACTCTGGGACTGGAGCTTGGAGAACTGCAAAGTTTGACCGACTACATTGCAAAAGTCAGTTTATAGACCCTGAGTCCCTTCTTTTGTCTTAATCAGAAATAGACAAAAAATCATTTGTTATTCTAGTGATCGTGCTTTGTGATCATCAGTCATAAGATTGTGTTATTGTGTACCTTTTTCTGACTCACATTGGTGTTTGAACCAAGAAAGTGGATCTACTTCAGATTCATCCACCTTCTTATGTTGATGCCCCTATCTCCATCACTCTCAGTCCTATTATTCTGCAATCAGTGTGAATGAATGAATTAATTCACCAGACACGAAACTCACTTCCCACGATCTCACAAGCGAGTTATCAAATCAAAAGACTCAGTAACTCAAATCACAGACATTTTTTGATTTTTACCAGCACATCCACATTGTGTGGATTCTACGCACAAGCTAAAGCTAACCTGATGTTTGATTTTGGGTGTTTGTACATAATATACACAGTTGTCTTCTTTTGTAAAGGATGTTTTTAAACTTGGTATTGCATCTCTCTGTGTGTGGGGGGGGAAGGAATGGTTTTTAAAAAAAAAAAAAAAAAAAAAAAAAAAAAAAACCAGCATGCGGATGTTCATAAAAATAAGCCATGTCGAACTGTTACAGAAATGTAAATTTGGATGCGTGTACAGCCTTTTTTTTTGTTTTGTTTTTTTTTATGGTTAAAAAAAGAACTGAATGTAAACCGTGAAACACTCGTGGCATAGTATTTTTAATTTAACGTAAAGACTATTTTCTGTAAAAATCTAGTCCATTGTTTAGAGATCTGTAACATGAAAGATTTCTATTAGTGTTTCTTCCCCAGTAATATTAACTATATTAATAACGGGTTTATTCCCGAACAGTTTTTATGTAGTGGCATCAGGTGAAATTTTCTGTTCTCTCCTACTTACACTTACACAGTGTATGTGTGCAACATACACTCCCGTATGTTTCATGTAATTTCTCTTTACGGTCGTCATTAAATGCCACAAGGTGGAACCACTTTTTATCGATGTAATAGTTATATATCTCTAATTTTCTCACACATGAAATACCTCTGGATATCATTTATAAAGTTTTTTATCTTTAGCAGAGCATATTGGCGGTCATCATTGATTTCGTCTTTGTTGTTTTGTGTTTACAGTTTTCTGTGAAGGATAGTATAATTTTCAGTTTTTTTTTTTTTTTTTTTAAATACACGTTTTCATTGTCAAAAGTTTAGAATCACTTTCATTTTTCTTGAGACACGCATACGTGTTCCTTTTGTTTACATGCAGCAAACTAGACAATTTAATGGTGTGAAGATTTACTCTGAACAAACAAATATATAATTGTACAAATGTTAAACTTTACTATTGAAAAATCCTTTGTATGAATAACAGCTTTACACACACTCATTGCCAAAGGTGGTCTTCTCTAGTTGGAAATTTCTTCCTGACTTTGCAATCCAGTTCATCTCAGAGCAGTCCAATAGGATTTAGGTGCGATGTCTGTCTGGGAAGGGCATTCCATGATAGATAACACTCCAGCTGACTTACAGACTTTACAGAGCGGAGCATTGTCTTCATGTATGGGGGAAGTGCCATATTAGTCACAGTCCAGACGGAACTGCATGGTGTTGAAGTATGGAATGGTAGCTATTTTTGATCAGTATTCCTTTCTTTTCTCCAAAAACAACCCCAAGCTTCCACCTCCATGTTTGACTGTGGGCATGAGGCAGTCTGATAACATCATCTCTCCTGTTCTCTGTCTTAGCGAAGTTCTTCTGTTAGACCAACAATGCCAAATTTGGACTCATCTTTCAAGAGAACTTTCTGCCATTCATTCACTTTGCATATAAACAAAAGTAACATGCACATGTCTCAAAAATAATAAAACTTTAGATTTTGACAGAAGCTGTATATATATATATATATATATATATATATATACAATTTTTACTTTGTTAAAAGTGCTTTAGGCAAGACACCATTCAACACACATGGTATATTTTATTTACTATTAAATGTTTTCAATGAAGATCCACCCCCAGGATCTACAGTGGTTCATGCTAATGAAAAAAAATTATGATTAGATTTTTTTTTTTAGGTTTTTTTTTTTTTGCAGTTTTTCTTTGTTATTTAGTTATTGTACCTTTAAATGTCTTTACAATCTTCAGTTTCAAACCACTATTAAATATTCGGATATAACAATTTAGTAAAGATAAACACATACAGTACTTGTAAGACATCTTTGTTCAATTCGTTCAGAACTATCCCACATTTTTTTCTCATGATATGCTTTCACATACTGAGCTTGTTTAATACACTCTTTTACTGGCATTTTTAGAGTTCACGCTTTTAATTTCTACACATACTTTTTGTCTCCAGTTAAAACTGTCTGTTTGCTGAGAACATGTTTTGGAATATCTGTGCAATTCATGTTTCATCAACAGAACAAATTAAGAGAATTTAAGAACAAGATAGAAAGCTGAGTGGTAACATTGACTATACACCATAGTGTCTTTTATTTTCATTCAACATTTAGGATAAGATTAAATATATTTTTTTTCTACATTGTGTATATTTAAGAGCGATTTATCTAACTGGAACTATGTGGGATATAATTGGGATATTTTATACAAAATAAATTAGTTTAATATTTTTTTTGTGGTTAAATATTTTCAGTAGCAAAAACATTAGGGATGGTTAGAGTACGTACTAGTCAGAGATCACACACTGCATCTGCTGGAAACTGCACAAGTTCAAATATATTCTTGTGGATTTTATAGCTGTATTTTTTATTCCACAATGGCTGACAGAATAAGAAATTGATTTGATCACAAATGCACTTAGACGGCCTTTTTTTTTTACAAGACATACTTTTCAAGAAAAGCAGGACCTCGTGAGGAAACTTCAATTAAAACACTTCAAAAGAGTTGTCAAGCTTTTTCACGAAACATTTATGCTTTTGCATTTTCTTTTTTTTTGTGTGCAAAAACACACACTTTGCTTTAATTTCAAATCCAAAGGAAAACCAAATGCACAGAAAACCAATGGTCAGTTCATTAGGTTAATATTGCTGCTTCGGATAGAGATAATGTATGCGGGCAGTGCAGCTGTGGTTGCAGTGAAACGAGACTTGAACTGTGTTCATTTAGTTTCATACTTTTCTAATTCCATTACAAAAGCAAGAAACCCAATTAACACACTACATTTGACCTGGTGCTATCAGCAGGCATCTGTGTGCCACATAATACAAGAAATCCTGAAAAGGTTGGGGGACCTACATGAACCAAAAGCATTGTTAAGACAAAGCAACTATCAAGCAGAGGTGGGAAGTAATGAATTACAAATAATTACTGTACTTAAGTAGATTTTTCTGGTATCAATACTTTTCTTCACTATTTGTTTTTCAGACAACTTTTTACTTTCACTCATTACATTTGTACACAAATATCTGTACTTTCTACTTCTTACATTTTCAAAACAGGCTCTACCACTGGTGTATCATTTCCTGGCTCTCACACACCACAGAGGTAGGCTAGTTTATGAGCAGGGCAGAAGGCAACAAGAAGTATAGGGATGAGTCAATGATGTAAACATGACTGAGGACAGAGACATTCCTGATCACCTGATCATCATCATCTTTTCTCGTCTTGTGTTCTATATGGTGGATGTTTAGCCTGGATTGAATTTGAAATTCGTTTTGTATTAATATATTAATTAAGGCTGCCAAAATGCAAAATCATTTTGAAGGCATTAATTTTTTGAACGCGAGGTTAATGGATGTGGTGAAGGAAGACATGCAGGTTGGTTTGAAAGAGGCAGATGTAGAGGACAGAGTAGTATGGAGACGGATGATCCGCTGTGGTGACCCCTAATTGGAGCAGCCGAAAGAAGAATACACTCATAACAAAACGCTGTGCTTTTGTAAAATAAAGAAAACAGACAGGGGGCGCTTTCTGCTGTCTCTGTCATCTCTCTTCACAGACAGAAATAAAACAACTGGAATCTCAGTGAATACTTGCCCCACAGACATAAAAACTATATGAATAGAAAGCTGGAAATGTTTATTTTTAAATAAACCAATTCACATAGCATAAAAATATTCTCTGCTTATGTAATCTGTTTAAAAGTTAGAAGAGGTACAGTTTCTGATGATTTACGTCATCTAAAACACCATCATTTCTTTCAAACATTTACTAGAATATGTTGCCTTCGTGCTGCGTTTGGTTTCACTAATAATAAACATACATTTCAATAAAGCATCAATATTTGTCCATGCCTATGTTGATTAGAGTATATAAAAAAATTGGGAAGTATAAGTTGAAGGTACATTTAAAACAGATAAAAATGTGCGATTAAGTTGCAAATAATCGTGAGTTAACTCATGACAATCATGCAAATAATCGCGATTCAATATTTTAATCGATTGACAGCCCTAATATTTATATGATGTGAGGTTCAGTTAACAGCGTGACACTAAAACAGGAAGTAGTAATGGCTGCTTTTTTACTTAGGTACATGTCAGAGCTCATACTTCTTTACTTTAACTTGAGTGGAAAAAGGATGTTCAATACTTCAACTTTTACCAAAATATTTTAAAACATGAGTATCTCTACTTCTACTTAAGTGAAGGATGTGTGTACTTTTGCCACCTGTGCTAGGAGGATTCCAGGAGGAGTCCAGAATCTTGTGGTGCATGATTTTATTCATTGTGCTGCTGTCTGTCTGGCTCAATAGAGAATTGCATGAATGGGCAGGTGGATTGGTGTGGTTTATTTATGCAGCCAGTGAGTATCTACACACTAACATGCACAAGGGGGCGCAATATTTTATGATTTTTGCACCTGGTTGTGCTGCTGTACATTGTGGTTTCCTGAGCAAACAGCTTTTTTTTTTTTTTTTTTTTTTTTTACCACAAACATGTTCCATATTCACTCAAAGCCGATAACAGCCCACACTGAACTCTGACTCATTCTGATCTTTCAAATTTGTCTAGCTGGTTTGTTAAGATATTGTAAAAAAAGATAACAAAAAAAAACACCCACTGTTCCCAGCCAACATCTTATTGTTTTATGGTTTTATTTATAAGTATAAAAGACAACAGTGCCAAAGAGTGAAAAAGAGTGATCCTGAAAAGATGGAGATTAACCTTTTCTTTCATTTATCCACATTAGGATCAATAGTGTTGCTGGATTAGTGGGTCCCCAACACAAAAACACCTTTTAAATGCAGAAGATTTATGTTTTATGATCAGTTTTCTGTATGCTTAAGGCCACGACAGTCACCATGACTTCGAACCTGTTTTCAAAGTAGAATGCGGTTTTCCTGATATTTTCTTGATATTTTTACGCCGTCTTTTTTCTCAAAGAGCTTCGTGGCCTCCTGTCAGTTTGTGGAAGAGCTCCTCGTCCAGCGTGTCATTTTGCTCCCGGTTCCTGGTTGACATGAATATGTAGCCTCCGATGTACTCGTGCACGATCTTACAATTCGCCGTCACGCAACTGAAGGCCACATTCACGTTACCGTTGAACTCGATGGCGACCTGGAATCAGAAGCAGAATAAAGAGTTGCGTAAAGAGATTTCCTTCGAAGTCAGAGAGCGTGTACGAGGGTGAAGACATGTAGACAGAATTTCCTATTTCTACGCTGATGATAAAGCAAAGCTCAGGAAGTTGTTGTCAGAGGTGCAGTCGCAGCGCACCTGTTTAATGTCCCAGTTGACGTTCCACTGTCTCATCGTGTTGTACCGCCATGTCTTTACCACTTCATCGACATTCAGGTCGATGCAAACCAGGCGGTTATTGGCGATACCAAGCACCTCATCTTTACGAGATCCTTTGAACCTGCAGACAAAAATGGAGAAGATAGTATTATTATCGGATTGACACTGAAACTCCTCCTTATTTGTTATAAAAAGAAATCAGTTTTTGAATCGACTTACCTGACCACAAAATAAGAAAGCCCAAAGTCAGGCAAAGCTTGCCAGATCTGCAGAAACCTTTGGATAGCATCTGTTAAGGAGAGCTGTGCCACATTCTGGTAGGCCTCCAGAATACGAGGGGTCAGCTAAAAGAAAGAAATATGGTAGAGGATAAAAAGTCTGCTTCTTTAGCAAGATATTTAATAAGGAAGGACTAAAACGCAGCAACAGTTCTTCATACTGTACTTGCTATCTATTTATAGTTACGGTCAATATTGTGAAATGTCTGCAAAAAACAATGTAGTTTTGTTTATCACAGCTATAAACAGCCGTTCCATCTCCGCCCTCTTACTTTCTCATGAAGTTACTAGGTGGTTTCGAAACGTTTTCTGCGTAATGGTGATCATTGGTGCTATTCTGACTATGTGCATTACCACGCCTGGGATTTCATCATGGACAGCAAGTTAGAACAAAGTGCAAACGTGAAATTCTGCATAAAATCAGGCAAATCTGCCACAGACACATTTGACATTTTACATCAAGTGATGCTGCAAGGAGTCGCTGTTTTGAGCGGCATGCATGCTGCAAGAACAGAGCACAATTATTGGAAGACGACGAGAGATCAGGAAGACCTTAAATGAGCTCAACCGCCCAAAAATGTTGAAACAATTCAGCAACTTGTGCATGATAACCCTGCACCTGCACCCACCCTACTCGCCCCTGTGCACTTTGCCCCTTTTCCCCCGAAGATGAAGATTCAGCTCAAAGGTCGCTGTTTGGACACCATTGCTGAGATCCAGTGCGAATTGCAGAAGGTACTTGACAAGCTTAGAAAAGAACACTTCCGGGACACATTCCAAACGTGTCAGGAACGCTGGGAGCACTGAATTGCTGTGCAAGGGGACTATTTTGAAAGTGACAGTGTGTAAACAGAGCCCATGTGGTGTTACCTGTTTGGGTTTGTACTTCTTCTGGTAGCGTGGAGACACAAGGCTGTGTGTGTTGATGCTCTCGTCTGTCGGGGCCGTCTTATTTCCCGGCGTGGTTCTCTGCATGGCCAGGAAAGACTGAATATTCTGGACCTCACTAGAAAAAGAGCTGTCAGCCAGGGTCTTTCCCTTAGATGCCAAGCGGCAAGCGGCCATCCATTTGCTGTACTGCTGCTCCTGCACAGACATGACAACATCGATAATTACAGAGATGTGGAGCTATTATAAAAAGTGAAAACCGCCAGTAGTCTCAGCAGTTTGGCTCCCTGACGCATTGTATAAGAGGAAGTTGGCTCCTGGTAGCTTCCTATTTGGTCAACATTTCCCCATTCACAATTTTTGCTGACTTTTTTTCCAGCCTTATTTTGGTCGTTACAGTAATGCCAGAGCTGCTTTTTTCTATCTTTTATATCACAGTTCATGAATATGGATGGGTTTACACATCGTGGCTTCAGAGCTGTTAGAAAATCTTATACCACCCTGATGTCCAATCGATCTATCTATCTATCTATCTATCTATCTATCTATCTATCTATCTATC
>JAAIIK010000041.1:4295287-4321112 GCA_014706435.1 Silurus glanis | reverse complement strand
TGTGTGTGTGTGTGTGTGTGTGTGTGTGTGTGTGTGTGTGTGTGTGTGTGTATACAAACATTGTTACCTTTAAGGTTCATCTGCTGTATTGGCTCTTTACAGCTCTCCTCCTTACTCTTATAATACAAAATAGACATGTCCTTGAAGGTGAACCAGAACTGCTTGTACTTCTTTAGCGTCTGCTTCTTTGGTCTAGACAAAAGTGAACACTGCATCATATGATGTAATGGGCAATAGGCTTAATTTTATGTGAGGCCTTTTCTTCTGTTTGCCTTTGGGGAAAAGTGGAAACGTTTGTTCTGGCAAAAAAAAAATGTGACCTTTTCCATTTGTCTTGCTGGAGTTACTGAATAATTAACAGCACTAACTGAATTATATGCTTTAGGAGAAATATTTATTGTCATCTATCATTATTAATATGCAGTAATTAATGATGTAACTATATAATTAATAAGCATATAACTGTTGAAAGATTACTCCATGACCTGTTGTTTGCTCTAATAGTTTCTCCTCCTTGAAAAAGCCAGAAGAAGAAGAAGAAGAAGAAGAAGGAGGAAAACAGTGTTTTTATCTCACCTGAAAATCTTTAGATAGTCGTGTAGCTCTGGCGCTGTCATAGTATCCTGCATTGACACAGATTTGAGACAATGATAAACAAGGTGCCCCGACTTGATGACTTCACTCTCACAGTGTTACACTCAAGCCTGGTTTTAAACTGGGTGACATAACACTTGTCTGACTCAATGATATCAAAATTTTACATGAAAAATGCTATGACAACAAAATCAGGAAGTTTTTTTAATAGAAAAAAAAAAAAGACTGTCCATGTCAGTTGGTTTTGGAGTGACAATCCCTATATTCATATACATAATTATAGCAGTTCTATATACATAATTTTTGCAAAAAGAACCATTTCACAGTTATAATGTTTATAAAAACACACTGTCAACACACAAGTCATGATTTCCACTCCCACCACTGCCAAGCTGCCATTGCCTAACCATTTCATAGTAAAATGTTTCAACAATGTGCAGTTATAAGATATGTATATTAGTTGATGCTTGGGGGAAGTGGTAGCTCAGTGGTTAAGATTTTGGACTTCTGATTTTAGAAGATTTTCCTGTTACAGAGTATTCTCTAACAGACAGTAAGAATACATTTACTCCACACAAACTCTTGCAAGAAACATGGGGTTAATGGTCTGGTTTTGCGATTGGTCGAGAGTACAATTCAAAGTAGTGAGGAACGGCATGTTTTTGTGAAATGCAGTGGAGTATAACGTCTAATATTTTCAGTGTAAAGAAAAATAATTTTTGTAAATGTTTTTGCTGAACATTTATTTATTTATTTATTATATATTTTGTCAGAAAGCTGGTGAGTGATACTATCTGGTTCTGAGCAGAGCAAACATTTTCTCTTCAACAAGAGCATGCATTATAGCTAGCTATTTACCGCTAAGTAACTAGATTATTTAGAATGCTATGTGCTATTTATGTGCTCAGGCAGACACATTGATGGATTTGTTTATTATTAACTGTGACAGACACAGTTACTGATATATAGGTATGTATGAATGTATGTGTGTGTGTGTGTGTGCGCTTAATAGTACTTTATAGTATTTTTGTAGACCCTGGTGTTTTTTTCCTGGACTTCTTTGTGCACAAAATGAGTTTTGAAACATGCTATTGAATGTATATTGACTTGACTCTTACAGCCATGAGAGGCAGCACAACCCATTATAAAACATTTGCATTTACATTGCCTTTTCACCCACAAATCATCTACCATATTTAATTTGAGAATAAACGAACTGGCCTTTATGATGCCCTGACATATGTTTTATAAACACTATTTATCATGAAGGATTTATATACAGTATATTTGTCAAACAGCATTTTATACCATGGTCTTATAACACTCAAATCTGATTTGTTTGGATACTCAGTATATACAGTTATAGCTGCATATAACTATTGTAAAACATTTTTTTTTTATATTTTACTGAACGTAATATTTAACTTATATTGAGAATATGTAAATTTAAATAAATGAGGCGAGGCACAAAATATAAAAAAAAAGCACAAGGAATTATCAGCAACAGTGTTGATCTAAGTAGGGATGCAGCACAGATGAAGGTATTTCCCACATACACAATCGATCGCTCTTAGTTTCTCATATTTGCTCTCAATCAGTCTCTATGTGTCTAATGATAATTTAGTGAAACTTTTTCAGTTAAATATAATAATCTAATCTCATTATCTGATCTCTGTGTATGATTTAGACGAAACAGAACTCTGGACCTAACAACCCCTATTTAAAATAACTATTATAAAGTTTATAGTTATTTTTATTTTATTCAGTATGCAACCATCAATGGCAGCTTTAAATTGTCTATGCTGGAACATGTGGGTTATGCGATTTTAATGCGTTCTGTTGTCAGGCAGTTATTTGCATCTATGTCATGTATTAAATATGCACTCCTAGCTGTGGATTATCCCTTAAACAAACTTCTCCTTAAGTAAACTATTAAAGCATTGTTTCATTCTTTATATCACTTCAAACATAAGCTCTTAAAGGAAATAAAGTTCTGGTGTTCTACACCTCCTGGTTTAACACATCAGGCAGCATCCATTGTATGTACTTTTTTCAATTTTTAATGGAAAATATGTTCATATTGTAAATCCATTGCTGTTTATACATACCAGCATCTCTTCTGCACTGCTTTCTGCCTCCATCTTGACCTCCAGGCACTGCAGAGCAGAGTCCAGGTCATCCATGGCAGGACAAGACTCAACCAACTGCTCAGTCAGGGAAGCTTTGCCTATGTGGTACTTTTGGTGTAAATATACAGAAAAAGCTTTGATTGATATTGATACATCTCTCTTTCTCTCTCTCTCTTTCTCTCTCTCTCTCTCTCTCTCTCTCTCTCTCTCTCTCTCTCTCTCTCTCTTTCTCTCTTATACTCTCTCTCTTTCTCTCTTATACTCTCTCTCTCTCTTACACTCACTTTCCACTTTATTAGGAACAAAATTACACAACACATCAATTGAGCAGAAGCCTGAGAAGGATCAGCTAGAAAAAAAGAAATCCATATCAGGTTCTAAACATGTTAGCCATAAACAAAACTCTGAGGCTATGGTAACTGTGCAGTTGAATGTTGAAAACACATCGCCTGGTCTTTATTTCAGCTCCAAGTTACAATACATTCAATGTGAGATGCTTTTCTTTTTCACCACGGTGAAAAAGTGTCGTTATTTGCGCTATTGCGTACTTCCTATTTCACACCTGTCTGTCTGTTCTCTTCTGTTCTTGGTCATCAACAATGTGTTTATCAGATGCTCACATGATGTTTTTTCGTTTTTTGCTCCATACCGTATGTACATTCTTAAGATGTTTTATGTTAAAATGCCAGATTAGCAGTTTCTAAAGTACTAGCCTATCTGGTATATGACCAAACGATAATGGCAAAATTCTCTCTGGTTAAAACCACAAGCAACAGTGAATGCTGGTAATGATATTTGGACATTCCCAGTGATGCTTATTGGTGCAGCCAATAATAATCCGTCTCCTTATTTGTTATAAAATATGGAATGTGCCATCCACTACCAATAGTAAGGCCCTGTAGAAAGTGAAGCTCTTGATCTGTCATCACATTTTATGCAGTGTATTGCTGCCACTTTGGATAATTGCGTGGATGAGATGTTCCTAATCAAGTGCTCATTAAGTATATATTTCTGCCTTTAACAACTACAAACAGTCGATATTAGTTTTTCTGTATCTTTATCAACTAAAAGCAGAGAGTTTGCTTGCAATTTAGCAAGTCAGTATGATTGCTTTTTTTTCCCCACAGACAATAGACTGACACAATGGCAGTCTAAACAAGCAAATCACATGTTAACCATTTCCTCTGATTTGATGATAAATTGCCAAGAACAGTCTCTGACTGTATGAAAAGCGATGAAAAGCATCTCCACTTCTGTCAAACTTCTGTCCACTTCTGTTCTGTCCTAGTTTTATTTGAAGCAAATAAAACTAGCATTTGAAGTGTAGCATAGTCTACTGATACAGCACATCTTTGCATGCACACACACTCAGCACAATTCTTGTTTATACTTATAATATATCAACTGTCAACTACCTGTAAGGCAGCAAAAAGCATCATCTCCTCCTCTGTGCAGTCTATCTCCTCCAGCAAAATGGCCCATCTGGCTTGTTCATATAGCTGTGTCATACGCACAGCATCGAGCTGCAAACAGAGATACGCACCACTCACAATTGTTAATGTGATCTCTCAAGGAAAACTTAATATTTCGTTTAAAACAAGCCAGGTTTTTAATTTTCCGAATCACCTGTGGCGCTAGGTCATAGAAGCTGTAATACTTGAAGCGCAGGAAGAGTTTGTCATCTTCTTTGATCCCTTGCTGCTGGAGGGAGCGAGATGAATTGAGCCACCTGAGAAAGGAAAAGCAAAATGACATTTATGCTGATAATCATAATAATAAATGCGTGATACATTACATTTTAATAAAGAAAAGTACAGAAAGTATTCAAGTAATGCAAATTATTCAATCAGAACTCGAGGGATTAAGCTATTGGACTTCTGAATGGAAGATCATGAGTTAAAATCCGACCATCATCAAGTTGTCTCCTGGGTCCCTGAGCAAGACCCTCAACTGCACAGTTGTGTAAATGAGAAAATTGTCATTCGCTCTTGATGAGAGCGTTTGCCAAATGCTGTTAATGTACATTTAGTTGACATCACCAATATCAACGATTTTGCATCACGCAATTTTCACATTTTCACACAACTTCTTTGACACTGACAGGAACTTGCCTCATCAGCCAGTTGTGCAAATTCTCTTTAAATGCCCTGACTCTTGAAGAGTCAGTGATTTGTGTAACAGCCTAAAAGTAAGCAAAAGTAACTCTAAAAAGAAGCAGCATTTATTAAAAGCAATCATCAAGTAAGGCTAGATTGTTTTGTTTGTTTGTTTATGGTTGTTGTTGGCAAGCTTGTTACTGACTATAATAGCAGGACAAGCAAAATACTTCAATCTCTGAATCTACATAACTTTATATATATTTTGATTCTAATATATAGATCTTGAATTAGCAGATTTAAGATTTAATTAGAATTTAAAGCTAGACGTTTTAAAATCATAAACTTTGTCTCTTTGTAGTCAGTCATGCACTAGGGAAGTGGTTAAGATGTCTGACTGCTGATTGGGCGGTCGTGAGTTCAAATCCTAGCACTGCCACAGCTGGGCACTTGAGCAAGGGCCTTACCCTAAACTCAATTGTATACATGAGGTAATGTATACGCTGGATAAGGGCATCTGCCAAATGCTGTAAATGTCAACTTGTCAGTAGATGTAACTTAAATTCATTATATTTTTATTGATATATTACTTTTATAAAATAATTGTCCATCACCATTTGTGGTACATTTGTGTGTAAATGATTGCATAAACCAAATCAAACAAAATATTTGTCAAAAATTTGGGAATACTGATTTTTTAATCATCAAGCACATGTATGGCAGAGCTGATTTGCATTTGGTGACACATAAAGCTGCAAAAAAAACAGGGAAAGCTCACAGAGCTGAATGGATATTTTTAAAGGTGGAAATAGAAGTGAGTTATTGTGACTCTCACCTGTGCCAATAAAAATATATATGGCATATCAACACCTGAAACCCTGGAGATAAAAGGAGAGCGCTAAGTTCCCAGGAGCGCAAGTTCTTCACACAGAGAAACTGTAATGTTTTTCTACATTTAAAGAAAATGAAATTCAAAGAGCAGTACTATAAAAGAGGAAGGGTATCCTTCTTAAGATAAAGGTCATAAGGAAGTGGAAATATACATCTTAATCGCACATTAGGAAGTCTAGAGGGCATTACAAATTTCGAAAATCACATCAGACACCTATTGGTCATTTTGTGCTGCCTCTAATACACGTTGAACAGCAATAATCGGTTCTTCTGTTGTGGCAAATGGAGCTGATTTATACATTACATGAGCATCTTTTATACGATAACTAATTGATATTTCTGATTAGAAGCTGATCAGTAACAGTTTACATACGTTTATTTTTTGTCTGTAAATTTATGCACACTCAAAAACGTGACTAGGATCCAAAAATGTTTTCCAACATATTTGGATGTTTTGTAGATGTCCGTACAAACAATTTATGAAAGATCTTGACAAATGAGGCCCAACGCAACTTATATATAACAAATAGTTATGATATGATGATTTAGATGTGCTTTTGTGACCTTTTTGTGCCATCATGAAAAGAGGCTCTGGTGAGGGAATGTCTCCTTAGAGCTGATGTCAGGATGTCTGACCCTGGACTACGGTTCCCATCAGTCACATATCACTAATCACTCACACAATTCCTAGTAATCCTTGATTCGACATTAATCTTTCTGTGCCTTCATTCTGCCCTTGCATCTGCCTATTAGAATCTAAGCGATATTAAGAACTGTCTGGTCTTGAAAACGCTCAAGAACATTATTTCTGTCAAATATCATATATCATTAAATTGGTCTTTAATAATTTTTTTATAAATTAAATCAAATTGCTGTGATATAAAATGAACATTAGGGAATTATTCACTATAGCAGCCTGCATATTATCAGTAGAAACTACTGCAACATTAATACTTGAAATTTGCAAAAATTCTTTCATTTATCCAGTTGTACACGCATTTTTGCTGACCTGCTGTTAACCTGTGCTTTGTCCACCCTGCTAGTTGGTCTGTACATTTTTGTGATGGTCTCAGGAGCTGGAGCTGGCTGACTCACTGAAATCATCTTATACACCGCTTCTGTCTGAGGAGATTCAGCAAAGAACGCAGGCATGCCATTGGCCAGCTTTAAAATAGAACCTGCAAAAATCACAAGCAGAAAAAGAGTGTCATTTCACAGCGCTCTACATGGCGCCCACTCATTTTAATGAACATGCATGACTACCTACTTATATATCGTATATTACTGTTGTATTGCAATTCTTTTATTTACACAAGTTTATTAAACAAGTACACTCATATATACACACATCAATACACAAGGATCAAGATTAAAAGTTGTTCCATCAGTTGTTGGATATTTATATCATGTCATTAGACCTTTAATTTGCCTTTGTTTCCTAGTCCCAGACTTTAAAATTGCCATATAAAGCATGTCTACATTTCATGTCACGATATGGACAAAAATAAATCTCCGCACACATACACCTTTTTTAACAAGCAGTTTGTTCGCCCACTGTGCATCTGTTCAATCATACAATTCAGACAATCTGCAGTGCATTTTTAAATGCTTTTTTTTTTTTTATCACCACGGTTGTACAATTGAGGACAGAATGCAGAGATGATCACAAGCAGTGTTTAAATAGTCTATAATAAAATATATAACAATATAAACTTTTTAAAATTTTTATGTTTCTTTACACACAGACAGACAGACAGACAGACAGACAGACAGACAGAGGGATAGATAGATACCTGTAGGCAATGGTGCACAAGTGATATCATACACCTGTTCTTCCTCCCCCTTCTGCTTCTTTTTCTTCTTTTCTTCTGCCGGCTTAAGAAGTGACAGTTCCTCTGGATGACGAATATCTACAGCAGAGGATGATCAGGCAAAGAAAAAAAAGAAAGAGCTAATGTGCCATTTTGTCATGCATTAAAATAAAAAATAACAACTGCATGTCTGCGTTTAGCCATTTTCTCCATCCATACACACTTACTGAGCAGCTTGCAGATGCCCATGATGCTTTGAAACAAGGGGCCTGAGAAGCCAACGAGGAGCCTGATGGTAAGTCCATTGGGTAAACCCAACTTCAGGGGTTTGTGCTGAGGTGTGAGGCAAAGACGAGCATCAGCGTGAATCCCATACTTATCCAGCGTCCATGCCGGCCTCAGCAACCACTGCTGCTTCTGCTCCCACCAAAGCGCATGGTCTGACCAATCCTTCTTAATCTCTACAGCACAACACCATGACAATACACAAAAGGCTTGTGTCACGCAGTGTATTAAAAACATTCTAAAAATTCTCATATACGCTTAATGTTAAAAAGTATTGCCACCTTTCAAGAGAATGCACAAACATGTGATAGAAATTCAATGGAATAAAAAACACAATATGTAGTATATCATACTGTAAAGGGGACTGAACTTTCTGTTAAAAAAGAAAATCTTTTTTAAACAGTAATATTTTGCCTCATAAACATATTGATTGGGGTAGGGTTAGGGTTAGCCCACTATTGACCCTCCACACTATTTAAAATAAATATACAGACTTGTTGCTTTTGCCAAAAAAATAGGAATTGGCTATTGGCTATAAACTAGAAACTGTTCTACACAGGTATAGTTTATTAGAAAGAGAACACAACAGATTTATTTAATGAAGAAGTCTAAATGCACAAATAATAGTGCTTTAAGGTGCTAAAAGCACTAAGAGGTGTTCATTATTTCTATAATTATAGTAACTGATTGTGTGCTGAAACCCCACCATCATTTTCACAGCTAATAACAAACTGTAGATCTCCAACATTATGGTCAGTGAGAACATTGAAAGGACCATTTAAAAAACGGCAAGGCTTTCAAAACAGATACTACATATGTGTAGTACAATTATAAGCTGTAAACATATCTACAACCATATGCTGTGTTGCTTCTTATAAATGTGTTGCATGTCAATGCCCATTATTTACACTTCTCAGGATTCAAGTGCAATATAATCATGTGCAATATACGTATGTATATATCTTAGGTTACTCATTTTTATTTATTTTTAATCTTAATTCACTTGCTATCTGAGTGGAACACACTCATTTTCATCAGACTGTGTACAATGAAAATAAAGTTTCGGTATCTAAAGTATCTTCCATCTTTATCACCCTTTTTGCATTTCACTGCAAGTTGTATTCTGTGAGTTTGTGGCAAAAAATCTTGAATATCTGTATTTCTGTTTGAAAATGTATTTGAAAAAAATCCTTACGCGTTTTGTCCACAATTTTAAGAATGACGCCTCCAATATGGAGGTCAGATGTGACGTTGACTTTCAGAGGTGGGGCTTCTGGTCCCAGTTCCTCTACGGTGATGGACAGATCCCACACTGCCATGCTGTGAGGTATCACCATAAAAAAAAACCCACAAAAACATTTAAAACCACAAAAAAGTAAGTAAAAGTGGATTGTGTAATGAATAAATCACACCAGGGGCATGTCGTTATAGGAAAGTATTGAATGATAGAATGGTGTGTGATGCTTCTTGACATTGTGGAACATCCTCAGAAAAATATTCAATTCTATTATTCTTAATCACTGTAAAGAACTGTTCCTTTAACAGCCTGTTTGGTGTTTGGGATAAGACAAAAAAGTTTGTAATGTTATAAATTAGCTCTCATTTTAGACATATAAGCGTATTTCAACAATCACATTCATTCATTTCATTATAAAAAGTTATTCAGCGCCTTCTAACCAATCAGATATGATTATTTAACAGCGTATAGTTATGATATACAATCTCTTATATAAGCTCTGTTCATCTTAGCCTTATTAGAAACCACAAAAAATAATGGGGCTTAATAATGTCATATTCTGTCATAAGAAAAATTCTAGACCTATTTTTCTTTTCATTTCTGTTTGGCATTCTGTTTACATCAAAAATATAAATAAATAAATGTAAAAAAGGTGAAATTTAAACCGACAATGCAACACACATTTATTCATGACCTTCTTTCTTTACTCGAAGAAAAAAAAACTCCACTGAAAAATAATTTTTAATCAATAACATTTGTTTTACTGATTCGCCAAGTCTCAAATCAAGCACCAAAATCCACTATGATACAAGCATCCGGCAATTAAAACCGTCCGTGTGGAAACATAGCAAAACTTCCGTTTGGTGTCCTGATGATTTACATAATTTAAAACAACATAATTCGACACATTTACGAATATTTTTTCTTCATGCTCTAGGTGAAGTTCGGTTTCACTAATAATAAACATACATTTGCAGAAAGCATCCATATTTATCCATGGCCATGTTGATTAGAGTAATAAAAACTTGAAAAGTATTAATTTAAGGTACATTTAAAACAGATACAAATGTTCGATTAATCACGAGTTAACTCATGACAATTGTGCGATTAATCAAGATAAAATATTTGAATTGATTGACAGCCCAAATATATATAAAGACCACAAAATTAATCACAATTTTTACACACCAGTATCAGATACATTTTCTCAATTCAGTCAATTGAGCTCCCATGTGACTTGTACTGAGAGCGTGTTTGGCCTAACTTTTCCACTCCTCTTGTCAATACTATCAATACACTCCTCTTGTCAATACTTGTGAACACACACACACACACACACACACACACACACACACACACACACACACACACACACACACACACACACAATTTTTTCTGTCTTACCTTGTTTGTGGTACTCAGAAGTTGTGTTAAACAGACTACGCCCTTGGTCCTTGTCGCTCTCTCGTCCACAGTTCTGTCACTCTTCAGTCACTTCCTCCTGAATCTGTCATTTTTTTTCCTACACCATGACACACACACACACACACACACACACACATACACAGTTTGAGCTGAGGTTTCACACAGTGCAAGCACTTCCTCTTTTAGCATATTTCTTAAGAGTTCTGTTCAGAGAGCAGGGTTTCTTTTCCTGCTTTGTGTTTTGAGAAGCAATAAAACAAACACCTACAAAAACAACTGCACATCTATTGCAAGATTAAAGATCCAATCCAAATACATTTTTTAACAAGGAAAAAACATATAACAACTGAGTAGTCACAACACTGATGTATGTATTGAAATAATAAACTAAATTATTTAGCTCTAAATCATTTACTGCAACACAAACACTTTTGAGTTGTTGTAAAGTCTTATTGCATGAAATTTATGAAGAATCGAAAGACATTGAGAATCAGAGGTGAGAACATGTTTCTTTGGCTATTAACTGCCCCCTACTGGACACAGTGCAGAACTTCAATACAACTAATACAATACAACGCTACTTAACGCCACCTAACCAGGGGTGCAACTGCACATTGATTGAGAGTATGCAAGATCATGTGTGTGTGTGTGTGTGTGTGTGTGTGTGTGTGTGTGTGTGTGTAAAATTGTAGAAATATACATCTAGAATCTTTCTGCTTAGAGAATATTAAGCCCCATAATTCTTTTTAGTTTAATAAAGCTAAGATGAACAGAGATTATATAAGAGATTGTACATAACTAAAAACTTTTAAAATATTGACAGATGATTGGTTAGGAGGCGTTGATGAAACTTTTGTAAATAAATTGAATGGATGTGTTTGTTGAAATAAGTTTATATTTCTATTAATCAAACACAAATCAAATAACAAAACTAGTACCATATAAGGCGAAGTTTACTGTAAGGAATTAACATTTTCAGCAGCCAGAGGTCAAGTTTTCCACCAATATGATACAAAGTGATTTAAAGTATTAAATAAAAATTTGTACTATATACTAGCTATTTAGTTTGATTATCAAAATGGCTGAATGTCACATTGCATTGTGGGTCAGTTGCAGCACCATCAGTTAAAACAACCAATATTATACTTTTAGTAATATTTTGGCAATATATTGTTGTATGTTTTATATCAATTTATTATATAAAATAGTAATACAGTATAATAATATTATATCAAAATAATATATAATATTACTGACATTAACGCTTACCCTTTTAATTTACCCTTTAACATTTAGTTTAAAACTCACTACAAATCTCAACGATCTATTTGTCTCTATTTGGACCTTTGTTTTATACCTGGACACTAACTAATTTGAACTGCCAATATTCACTGGTCATTTTTCTTTTCAAGAACCAAATTAGACCAGCATCAGTTCCAGTAGCTAATAAAATTGGGTAAGAAACAAATCAGCTAATGGACAACTTTTGGATGCCTAACAATAAGAGTCATGTCATTTTTAACATCTCATTTCAAATGTAATCCTCATTTGCTGGTATAATAATCTTCAACCTTTTCCTGTAGATTCAGAAGATTTACTAGATGGAGAGACCTGGGGTGCAGTCAGCGTTCCAATTCATTCCAAAGGTGTTCAGTAGTTCAGTAGTTCAGTGTTCAGTAGTTCAGCGTTCAGAGCTCCATAACGGGTCACTCAAGATCTTCAACCCATTAAAAGCATTATTTCATGAAGTGGGCTTTTGTGCAGAGAGACATTGTTATGCTGGAACAGGTTTGGGTCTTAGTTCAAGTGAGGGAAAAATATGCTTCTACATCCATAGACATCCTATACAATTGTCTATACAATCCTATACCTCCAATTTTGTGGTAAGATCAATATATAGCTAGAAAAGTCTGGTGTCCCAATACCAGTACAAAACTTCTTAGACTGAATTATGTTTACAGTTACTTATACTTATAGCATAGTTACTTATCTAACAATTTTAGTAATAAAATATACTTTTCACATTAAAACATAATTTCATTGTTTACATACTTTTTTTTTTTTTTTACCTTAAGTTAAAAAAGCAACTAATCCACACTGAATGAACTGACACATTGACTATACTTACATTAACAAATACAAATATATTTCATTAGTACTAAGTCTCTTTACCTATTTAGAGCTCTAAATCTCTGTATTTGGACCCACTATTTAAAAAAACCCCACTATGAATAAATATATTTTGTTAGTTTGGTTGGCTGGTTTTAGGACTGACTTTTATGCTGAGCCTCCAACCCACTAAGGTCAACTGCATTGAGTCTTGGATAGAAATCTGGATAGAAAAATGCCGAGAGTTTAATTGCAATTTGCTCTCAAATTTCATCAAACATGATTGGAAATGCTTTGCACACAACGTTGTACAGTGAAGGTCGAAGGTTACTGCTGTGTGTGCGGCAAACATAAAATTAGGGTGACTTTTTAGCCAGTATTTCTGCTTCTCCACAGTTATTTTTTTCATACAATATCTAAAAGACACGAATTATAGACTGATTTAGAAACACATCCATGTGTATTTTTTCAGAACAATCATGATGCATCAACATTTTAGTTTTATGTCATATCTTTCCCAGAACAGATACATTATAATCAAATTTGCATCAACATTGTTTTTCCAGAACACTGATCTGCCTACATAAGCAAATTATGACTTTGTTAAGTGCTGTATGATCTACATTCCCTAAAACTAGTTAATGCACAAGTATTACAACATTTATATCATCGATTATAATTTGGATCAATTGTGTAAGGTGCAACTCAAGATAATGAGCTCAGGATAGTGTGGTATGTATGAGAGTTTATTATAGTGGAAAAAGAAACATGAAAGCAGCCAAAGACATCCACTTGTCAGATTATGCCTTGTATTAAAGCACAGATGAGACTGACAACTGAGAGGTTTGTAGATTTGCAGGCACCAAGACCTTGAGGTGGCATTTAGAAAGAACAAAGACTCAACAATGTCAAGTGGTGCCAATAATTTTTTTTTTGTGTGCGAAATTCGTTGAAAAAGCCACGTATACAGTACAAGTGGCTGATTTATGGTTGAATTTAAACTTTTGGGATTTGCAGACATACACAGTTAAATGTCTCAGTATAGAATCAGAGTTTAAGCTCTTACACATTTCATCGCTTGGCATTTCAGAAGACAGCATTTTTGAGAAATAAGCATTTTTAATTTGAGTTACATCCAACAGCTCGATATACTGCAAGTGGATTTGAAGGGACTCAAACCGTTTTCCATTAGAAAAGAATGTGTGCCATTTCACAGTGAGTTTTAATCACATCCAGACAATCAGGGCAAGAACCAGAACTCTTCTCATCACAACTCCAACTGTGCATTCATCTCATAAAGGGCTGATCACAGATAAGCACCATTAACCAGACCCGTTGGATAAAAATAATCACTGAAAGTTAGAGACTGATATTTCTCAAAGTTATCTGATGTAACCGACCCCTTGCTATGGTGATTTTGGAGACATGTTCCTGTAAATTCAGTATTCAAACCAAATGGAAAATTGTGAAACATAAAAATTAAAGAATGGCAGATCATTTTTTTGGCAAAACTCAGATTTGTGAATAGAAACCTAGAGGGTGAGTGAAAGGTGCTGCCTTTCCTTATTCCTTTATGATTATTATTATTCTAATCTCATGTTGCATGTGCACTTTATGTTGTTAGTTTATTGTAATTCCATGTTGCACTGTTTACTGCATTGTATATGGCTGAAATTACAATCAAAGTCTACGTGACTTGACTTATCCACGGACGTGCACAGTATTCTGTTTGAATGTTTTTACCTGCTGCATTTGCCAATGTTGGCCCCACTGCAAACTGACATCTTAAGTTAAAATACTTCCAATAGTCAAATCTACTATTTTCTCCGATAAGAAACTTTTATTTATAGCTTGAAAGTCTTGTTCTACAAATCAGATTTGCATTTATTTCTAGAAAGAAAGCACTGAGCTGCCAATAGGATGAGATTTAAAGCTTGAAATGGGTCACAATGTCTTGTATGGTTTACTGTAAACTTATATGAAATACTAGATGATTTGGTCGATATTCAAAAGTTTTACTTTTTACTTTCTCAGAATGTTTTTTATTGAAAGATTCCATTCTGAGGCAGATGAGATTTAGAACAATAAGCTGCTGAATGAGAAACAAACATCTGTGATACGGAAGTGCTTAGAAGCAAATGTAGCATTGCGTGTTATGTTTCATGTAACATTTTTAATCGAAACTACGGCTTTTTACTCAAATAAGTATATTTATACTTTTGCCATAAGGAGGGTGATTGTACAATTTGGTGAACTTTTTTTTTTTCATATGGGGGTGGGGGGGTGGAGTCTTCCTTCCTCTAAGGTCTTATAGTGGTGTTGATCTGGATGGTGGTAGCCCTGGTTCTCCTCTGTTCTCTTGACGATCACCGGATGGCTATGAGCCCGACGTCTATGAGCTTCTGAATCTTCTGAGCGATAACTGGATTCTTCAGGTGGCTGCAGTGAAGGAGAGACAGGAGATGAAAACATCAAGTCATGAAAGTAGTGCAAAGAATGAGGTACACTAACTTGGATCGATATGCACATATACTCAGAGAAGAACTGCTGACTGTGGAAAGACGATACCAAAGAATATCCAAGCCTTATGTGGTAGACAAAGCAGGCTGATGCATGAGGTAATACTGACTAGATTTTACATACAAATAATTATTAGATATGGGGAAAAAAAATTATTGATTCTTAGATGTTCTGTTATTCTTGAACAATTCTTTAAAGACATGCACAATTCCAAAATTGTACCGAGGAAATAAAATGCCATTATTACTAAGCAGTTCTAATAAAATTGATTTAAGAGCTGTTCGAATACTACAAAACTAGAGTGCACTAGAGTTTTAGTTAAGCAAAATGATTTGCTATTCAAATGAGACTATTATGCAAAATATTGAAAGGAACGCTACATTATGCCCTCATACTGCATAAAAAAATTTAAAAGAATGAAAAACTTTACCCAATTCTCCTGTTGTTAGCATTCTTAAATATGCAAAATACTGCTGTAAAAGTGCACCACTTTCACAACAGGAAATATTTTAAATAGACTTTATACCAAACTGGCTTCATATTTACAATACAAGCTTCTTACATAGGGTGTAATCATAATGGTTTTGCAGACCCTACATAAATCTATGCACTACATGCTTAATACAATCTGGCTATGTAGAAATTAAGGGGGGAAACCAAGGATCCAGTTAATAAAATTAAAAATGTGTGTGTGTGGGTCTTACTCGCTGAGCGCCTGGGGGTCTTTCTGCATCTGCTCTAGGATCATGCGCATGGCAGGGTCACTCATGATCTGCTGCACCTCTGGATCAGACATGGCCCGCCGCTTCACGTCCTCCGGGCTATCGTTTCTCATGGTCTGACTCACCAGGCAGCGCTGTATGCCCTCTGTGGCCTCCTACATGTGCGCGCGCGCACACACACACACACACACACACACACACACACACACACACATCAAAAACAAAGAATAGCACTTTCTTACAAATAGACCAAACTGTGAAACTGTAATTTTTTTTTTTCTTATTTTTTTATTCTGTACCTTGGAGTTCGGGTCCAGTTCCAAAGCTTTTTGATAGGCATCCATGGCTTTTGTGTAGTCCTTCATTGCCTCCTGTGCTGCTGCCTTGCGTGTGTATCCTTTAACTACACACACAAAAAAAATACATTCTCTATATGATTAAAATGAACGGCACAATATATTTTAGGTAAATGAAAGGTAACGTTTGAGGAAATTAATGACAGGGTTGTATGATGTGGCCTGGTGTGAAGCTTAGTATGACCAGACCAAATTTGTTTCATTATTACAGCGAATCCTGAACTGTTTAGTTTTTTCTTGTAGGGCAGCAATTTGCCAACAAGTACATTATTAACTTAACCATTAAAATTATGATATTAGATTATAGGAATATTTAATGATGTGAAAGAACTTTGTTTCAAAACCCCTCTCTCATTGAAAACACTGAAGCATGTCTCAGGATATAAACTTACTGAAGGAGGGTTCCAGATTAATACAGTCCTCACAATCCTGTAAAAGACAAAATCACACGTAATGTCGTCAACAATATAAACATGGCTATGAGTAGAATTGGTGATGAGTGTTAGCCTAAGCATAGACGTGTTCTCCTGTAAATGTACCTTGAGGGCCAGTTGAAACTCCAATAGTTTGGTGTAACAGGCTGCTCTGTTGCTGAAAAGCTTAGCATCCTTAGGGTTTCTCTTTATGGCCTCAGTGTAATGCTTCATGGCCAGAGGGTAGTCACCTACACAATACAAGGTATGGAAGTTTAAATCTCAAATCCCACAACAGCAGTTCCATCACAATATTCACTTTTTCAAAGAAATTTCAATATTCCAAGCTTCTGTATGCACACACCTTTCTGGAAAGCCTCATTTCCCCTGTTCTTCTCCTCCAGTGCTAGATCTGGGTTGATGTAAGCCAGTTTCTCCTGCTCCTTCACTATCTTTTCTGCCTGTTGAAGTAATACACAATCAATTACCTTTTTTATATTCTTTCCCAGATGGTTCTCTATTAAAGGGGCTCTCTGGGAGTAAGTCCAAGCTGTATTCTCTGAATGTGTTTTCACATCACAAACCCACCTGCTGACACTTCTTCAGCACCTCAGGGGTACGATGCTCTGTCAGACTTTTGTTGAAGAACTGAATGGACTCCTTATACCGGTCCTGTTTGAAGTAGGAATTCCCAATCCTGGCATAGGCCCTGAGAGAGATGTCAGTGCCAACATTTAAAATACATACACAATAGCTTGTGGAAATCATGACATTGCTAGTATAGCTGGAGTGGTGAAATAGCTCTCTCAAACATAGATTTAGTTTACATGTACCTTTGTGGGTATAAAACACTATATATGAATTGTATGACTGCTCAACTCACTCTAGTTTTCACATTGGAGCTCAAGAAAAACACAAGGTACACATATTTACTTGGCGACTTGTCTGTAGTCCTCGCGATTTTCTCGTCCCACCTCGATGGCTTTCTCGCACAGCTCTCTACACTTTTCAAACTCTCCCTTTTCAAAATACACCGCTGAAATAAAGGAAAAAAAGATTCAGATTTCTCAAATTAGACTAATAATAAACGATCTAGAGTTCAATAGTGGCCACTTTCGTCTTTGGGCAAATGGAAAATAATGTTTTTTTGGTCCTCACATTATATAAAATAAAACAAAGTAAAATATATGGCTGGATTTCGATGGTTCTATGCAACAATAAATATAGAAACGGTGGGCAAAAGTGATGGAATGCTACACATTAAGTGCTATACATAATAATTAGAGTTTAAGCATTACATAATCAACCTTATAACCTATAGCTCAATTCTTATTGTGTGCAGTAAGCGTAGCCAAATAGTGTAGGGGCTCATAATTTAAACACAATTAAATAAACACCACCATTGACCTGTTTAGTACCATGCAATTTGCTAAACAACTCCATTAGCACAGCCACTATAATTTAAATCATGCTTCTACTGCTGGATAGCAAAAACAGACAAATTAGCCTGGCCATGGAATTTACATTTAGTCTTTAATTCTATTGACGGATATAATACAGGAAGAGAGCTGAACAGTGGAGAGTTGGGAGCCTTAGTCAAGAGCTCTAGCCAGCTTCTCCGGCTAGGCCAAGAAAATAATAGTCACGCTGCAGCATATAAAATGTTCAAGACAGGAGTGTGTGCTTCTCGTACCAGCCTGATTGGACAGATAGGTCATATTGGTGGGGTCATGCTTGCATGCCTCATCATAGTGTTTGAGAGCAGTCTCAAAATCCTTCTTTTTATACGCTGCATTGCCAAGTTCCTTCTCCTTCAATGCCTGTAAAAGAAATCAAGGCTCCATCAGATATAACCTTCAAAAAATCCACACAAGTTCTAAATGACACAAGGTGCACGTTTTTGCCAGATTACAGTCTGCCGATCAGAACGTTAAAATTGTGCACGTCACCATAATAACCAAGAAAAGAAAGGAAAAAATAAATAAAAACCCATACTACGTGTTAGTGGGTAAATGAGATCATTTTTTGCCAAGCAACAGTAAGAAAACAGTGAGCAAATCTCATGTGATCGATACCTGGCAGCTGTTCCAAAACTAAGATTCCATATGTGGCTATTATCTCCAACTATATGCTACTACTGTCTTGTGGATTTACAAAAAGAAAGTTGGCTCTAACAAAACCACAATTAGATGTATGCATTATGTCTCGTCTGATTACTAATTAAATAACTGATTCAATTTTGTATAATGCATAGAGTGTGTACCAATCTTTTGTTCTCTGGCAGATCTTCCTCTTTGGGGGGGGGTGGTGCTGTCTCTTTGGGTTTAGGTGGAGGGGGAGGAGTGGGCTCTTCATCGTCGTCCATGCCAGCCAGGTCGAATCCGAGCAGCACCGAAAGGGTTGTCATCACACGCGGGTCCTGCAACCTCCTACAGAGAGATAGATATATATATTTATACATTTTTTTTATATGACCCTGTCACAGAAACTGAAGTCAAAAGGGAGAGAATGATGGAGGAAAATAGGACTGGACAGTGTATAGAAAAATAAAGTGATGTAAGTGGATGAGCTGGACAGGCAGAACAAAGAGCTCTGAAGACAAACAGCTATCACAAACTTGGCAGAGAGAGATATTAAAGCGACACTTACGTCCCGAGTTCAGAGGGTTTTTGACGGAGCTGTTCAAGCAGCTCTTTGTAGCTGGGGTCAGAGAGCAGTGCTCGGGTTCGGGGGTCCCCTTCTAACTTCTCGTACAAGTTGGGAATTGCGAAGGGGTTCATCATCTTCTTCTCTGCAATGCAGGGACCAGGCAAACACAGATTAGTGACGAGCAAAACAACAGAACAAAAAAAATTAAAATACAATAAAAGATTATTAAATTCAAATGCAACTACAACTTCTGATAGTTCAGACTTCGAGATGTGTTTTTTTTTTATTATTCATTAAAGCTGGCCTTGTCGTAGCATATGCATAGCATTCTTTTTTTTTTTTTTTTTTTTTTTTTGCCAACTCATCTGAGAAAGATGATATTCTGCATGGCTTTGCCTCATTCCTACCATCAGTATGCCATGAAATTGTCTGCAGAAAAAAAAGCTAACAGCTGGCAACAAAATGATTAGCCTTATTGAGCATTCATACCTCCCAGTTGCCTAGCAACAATGTCCTCGCGACCTTATTCACTTGAACAACGAGAACACTGTGCTAACCTTTCCGTGTCAAAATCACAACTCTCGACACAGCATAAAATCCATAGTTATGGATTTCAAATCTGTCCTTTACTGGAACACTTGATGTAATTGAAGAAGCCCTGTAATAATGGGTACCTGCTAGTCGTGCCTCGATGTTCTGAAGCCCGTCTTTTAGCTGCTGGTTGGACGGCTCTTGCCGGAGACCCTCCTGATAGGTTAATTTGGCATCCTCAAACTTCCCTAAAAACTCCAACGCAGCAGCCTTTCGTGAGTAACCCTGAAATAAACACATCACAGAAATCACTACATCAAAGCACAAAAGCTCATTTATCACAATTACCTCAAAATTATTGAGTCATGAGGACAAGATTAACTAAATCTAAATTTCAGACATGGAGTTAAACAAAAAAAAAAAAAGGAGAGCCAATATCACCTCTGCAGTTGCTGCCCACCGGCGAAGGTTCAACAAGCAATACATCAAATGTCTAAACCGTTGTATTTGAGGACAGCCCATGTCTCTTTCACAATTTAACTGGCCTCTAAATGCATTCTTTAATAAAAGGTGTACACCCTGTGCTGTAACGTGTCTATTAGGGTGAGGCAGAACAGCCATTTCTAAATGTTTATCTAAAAATTCAATTCAAAAGTGAATTAACGCTAATTCTATACATTTAATTAAAAAGTGATAAAGAAAGGACAAAAAAAAAACCTTTGACTTGCATTGCATTGCATTACAAAAACCAGCAACTGTGTGTTTGTGTGTATGGTGTATAGAACTGGAAGTCAATTTACAAAGACAGTTCAGATTTCTTCAACCTTGAAAGTTCTAGTGAAATGGAAAATATTTAACGACATGGCCGAGTTTCAAACGGAGCTTACTATACACTACTATAAAGTCTTAAACCGCTATGGTCAAACCATTAACCAGCTTGCTAATGGACCACTGTATGTCAGTTGTTTTGGAAACAGAAATTAAGCAACTCCACTCAGGAAAACAATAAAGCTGTTGTGCTTTTCCATCACTCGGCTCTGAGAGCTGATATAACAGAGTGCTAAACAACCCTCAAAGCACTAATAGCATCATTTACCTTGCCCCAGTCAGGCTTGATCTTAATGGTCTGGCACGCATCCTTCAGGGCGTTCTCATAGTCGGCCTTCTTGGCGTAAGCAGCAGACCGGTTGCTGAAGAGGACATGGTTGTTTGGGTCTAATGCCAGAGCCTCGGTGTAGCAGTGCACCGCTTCATCAATCTTCCCTGCGCTCAGCGCCTTATTACCTTGGTCTTTCAGCTGAGATACCTGAGGGAAGAAAGGCACATGTAAAGGGTCGCAAAACAAGCAAAGATTAAATATGGGTGCAGTGCAGTGTGTGGGTAGTTTATAAGTATGCCTTCAACTATTTCATCCGCTGGGGTGAACACACACAAAAAAAAAAAAACGGCAATCATGCCCCAAGTTAAACTGGCAAAATTTTACTACTCTGTTGTAATGTGACATTCATTTGTATACTAGTTTAGCTTGGAAATGAGATGAAGCAGCCCGATGTAAGCATTATTTCCCCATAACTGCACCTCACAACAGAATGGTCATTTTTTTTAACCAAGCAAAATATGTTTTTAATTCAGTTCCTGTTTTAACCTACGTTTTAGACATTATGTAAGTAAGTTAATAAGACAAGAAATTGCAGTTGTCATAATACAAAGAATTTATATAGCATGGAGACATTAAAATGTTAGAAAACTTAAAAGTTACAGACTTGTAAACCTCTGACTAATATATATATATATATATATATATATATATATATATATATATATATATTTTTTTTTTTTCTTTGAAACACTAATAACCTAGCTCATCATCTAACAGCATCAAATACACCTTGGACCAATGTGTAGACTATAAAACCACAGATTTGGGCTTTTATTTAAAACTGTTGCGTTTTCTATTTCACTCGTGTTAGAGAAAACAAAATCGTTAAAACTTCGCCGTAACATCTCGGTGGTATCTCCGATACATCTACATACCCTGCGATAACCGCACCAAACAGCCAATTAATTGTTTTGTATTTCCTTAAGAAGGAGAAAAACATCTTTGTTTGCTGAAATATGATATTTTTTGCCATCTGTCACCCCTTACTGACTGTTAACACCCAACTGTTTACAGCAGAAGGCCATATGCACAAACCCAACCATTAGAAACAGGTGCTGTGATACTAATAAAACACTGAGCTATTTTACAACCAGTGAGAATCTTTTAATGTTCTCAGACATTATTAAACAGAACGTTCCAAGGTCAACTAAAGGAGAAAATGTAGGTCTACAAGTGTCTAACGACAGACTTGGAGAGATTCTTACACTCAATTATGAACACACCAGATACAAATCCATCTGCCTGTAGAACTCACTGGGCCTGAAATTGACTGATTCAACATGCTTTACATTCGAGCTTTATATTGTCTGGCAAAAATTTAGCATCAGAGTTGTTAAAATTTAGAAGTGAGCTTGAAAAGCGTATCAATATTTCCACCAGGAGACCAGCTGGAGTTCAATAAATTATTCAAAATACATGCATTCATTCATTTAGATTTTTGCTCATTTATGTGGACTTTGTTTAATAGTTTGAATCGACACAGTAAGTTTCGTTCATCAGCATTTTTACTGCGGTCATTTACATGCTTTAACTTCACACGTTTATGTGAAGATTGTTCCAATGCATCCTTAACTGTACACTTTTGTAGGTTTGAAACGATTCAGGTCTACACCTGTGCCTCCACGAGAAGCAAAAAGTGCCACTGACAGCCACTGTCTCTGACAGCCACTGTCTCTGACAGCTGACACTTCCTATGAAGCCTGCTAGATAAATGAGAAACCTGGATTTTGAAGAAATGAAGCAACAAATTGATCTTTCTTCTCTCAATGCCTGCAGCTGCAATTGTTTATTGTATGTAATTGCTTTTATACTGTGCCATCCATGTCTTAGTAAAGTACAAGAGATGGTTAAGTATAAGATCTCCAATGAGTGATCAAATCTCCAATAAAATCTTTGAAAACCAATGAAAACCAGCGATTTGAACCTCAAACACAACAACTTGATCATACAAGATATCTGAACCAGAAGCTTCCCTGAGCAGATCAAACTCAGCACCTGGACCATCCAGAAAGTTCCAGATGGATCCATGAGAAACCCGGACACATTTGACGGGTGCTCGTTTTTGCAGAAAAAAAAAAATCAAAAATCAAAACATGTGCATATGTTATGAATAAACGCGTTTATAACATCTCTGAGCATGCAATGACACTTCTGAGCTTTTCCTCAGATCTGGACATCTCGGTAAAGCGCTAGCTAGTTAGCAAACCTAAGCTCCTACATGATTAGCATTGAAGGTGACACTATAATACTGTTATCCACCAGACAAATACGGATTATTGTTTGCCATAATATTTTGACTAATCAAAATTACAGACATTATTAGCAAAACAATGTGGCAGACTCTCGTCTCTTTTTCTTTGGATTCTAGCTAATTAGTAAGCTAGCAGCGTGGCTAACAATGAGCACTACTGCAGTGCCGGTGTTTTTGACCAGCAGGTCAATTGATACAAGACAACAATAATGAACTGATATATTAAATAATATAGCGTATGTATAAAACCAGTGCTTCGATTTATCCAAAATATTTATTTCATTCGAGTAAACGAGGCTCATTCGTGGTACTTACTTTCTCCATGGTGCAACCATGAGGTTCCAGAAACTACTGTGCTCAGTCCCCGCCTTCTCATAATACAAGCGGTACTGAAAAACCGGGTTGCCATGTGTCTCTAAAACCCCAATACCTTCACAAAAACGTCACTTTTGCGCCTGTCGATTTGTTTATTTATTTTTCTTTACACATTTTACAAACTTTTTATTTCAATTCGCAAATTAAAACATATTAAATATTATTATATGATTCCAGAGTAGGTGTTTATACTGATACGAAGATGTCCTTTTTTGTTGTTTTTTCGAAATCATGACAACCCAATCAAGTCACCGAGGAAAAGTGAACTGCCTCACCAGATTGTCTCATTTGTCATCGCTCATTAAGCGCACTCCTCTCTGATTGGTTGTTGCGCGGCACGTGGTAACATTTCAACTAATCAGAAGTCAGTACGCTGGCGCTGAGGTGGGAATGAGTAAGAAAACGCCAGAAAGATTGAGAAGCTTCTTATGAAGGAGATCTATATATTAGTGTACAATATTATATTGCTATTAATAAAAGCTCCAGAGCTTTCCACTACACATTCTGTTTAAAATTGATGTTATTTAGGTTTTTTTGTGTGTCATTTATAAAAGTAACTGTATGAAATAAATATAATTGGGACCCTCCAGAGCCCATATGACCCATAACTCTGAGACTCTATAAAGTGATTGCTGATGTTGTCTATAATGTCAAATAATTTTATTATAATTATTATGTATGTCAAATAATTTGTTTATGATTCTTATTGGTAATTTATAATCACTACCTCTACTCTTCATTAGTATAGTGGACAGTACCTCCACCTGTCATGAGGAAGACCAGGATCCGGTTCCCTGATGGGAGAAGCAATATTTGGGGAAATAGCGATTTATTGGTTAAGGCTCTGGTTACTGATTGGAAGGTTGGGGTTCAAGCCCCCAGCATTGCCAAGCTGTCACTGTTGGTCCCTTGAGCAAAGCCCTTACCCTCTCTGTTCTGGAAGTGCTGTATCATGGCTCTCTGACCCCAGCTTCCTTATGAGTGATGAAAGAATTTCACTGTGCTGTAGTTTATATGTGACAAATATACACTTGTGGCATTGGCAGATGCCCTTTTCCAGAGCAACTTACATCTTAGCAGTTGAGGATTAGGGGCCTTGCTCAGGGGCCCAGCAGTGGCAGCTTGGTGGTGCTGAGATTTGAACTTGTGACCTGATCCAGAGTCCAATACCTCACCCACTGAACTACCACCTCTCACCCAAAAGCATCTTCTAAACATTTTGGGCCAATAATTTAGGCTCTGGCTTACTAAACAAACAATCAGGGATTTAAGCCTCATCACCACCAAGCTACCACTGTTGGGCCTTTAAACAAGACCCTTAACTCTCCCTGCTCCGGGGTGCTGTATCGTGGCTGACCCTGTGCTCTGACGCCAGCTTCCTAACAAGCTGGGATAAGCAAAAAAAAAAAAAAAAAGAATTTCACTGTACTGTAATGAATATGTGACAAAAAATGCTTTTTTTTTTTCTTTTCCTTCTTCTTCTTTTGGAGCTTTGTTGTGGGAATTTGTGACCATTTAGCCATAAGAGCAATAGTGAAATCAGGCACTGATGTTGGCTAAGAAGATATGGGGTGCAATCAATGTTCCAGTTCACCCTAAATGTATTATTTGGATTTAGGTCATGACTTCATTCAGGTCATGGCTTGCTTTGTGCACAGTGGCATTGTCATGCTGGAACAGGTTTTAGTCCTTTAGTTCTAATTAATAGAAATTGTAGTTCATTTGTTAAGCTTTTGATCTATTGTTGGGAATGTGGAAAGTTCAAATCTGCCCAGCTCTTATGCCCTTATGGCTTTGCAGAAACTTGTAAGCCGATTAAGCAAAAGTAATGTAAACTAAGTAGTGGATTATATGTAATTTATAGAGAGTTGCTGACCTGATGTGTTCTTCTGGCTGGATGGACAAATCTCTATAGTCTCTCTCCAAAATCTAGTGAATGTCTTCTCAGGAGAAGAGTAAAAAGGGGATTACTCTGTATCAATACTGATGGATTTGGAATAAAATAGAATTCAATCCTCAGGTGTCAACAATCTTTTGTCCACTTTGTATATAGACTCATGAATCTTGAAATTCTGGCTCAGAAAGCCATTTTATCTTTGCGGTGGTTTTGAGGGCATTGCTTCTGCTAAGAGCACAGATCTTTAGCCTTCTTGTTCTACTCACATTTTCATGCTGCTGTGTCTGTGGTCTCACTGATTACAATTACTTCTGAAATCTTCTCTTATCACACACACACACACACACACACACACACACACACACACACACACAC
>JAAIIK010000041.1:4250743-4284818 GCA_014706435.1 Silurus glanis | reverse complement strand
TGTGTGTGTGTGTGTGTGTGTGTGTGTGTGTGTGTGTGTGTGTGTGTTCAAGCAAGAAACCAAGCAAGAATGATTGCTTTGCATATGTATTTACCCTCTAAAGATGCGTTTTAATCAGTCGTGTTTTTTTTGGTATTTACACACTCGGCTGGCTGCGTTCAGGATGGAACACCGCATCAGGCCCTAAACTAGAACTGCAGTCTGCCTTTAAAACATGAGAGATTGTGTGGAAACAATGAGTTGAGCTTTTCCTCCGCTGAGGTGAGAAATACATTTCTGAACAGCCAAATGTGTCGACTAAAAGAATTCTTTTTCAGCAGATTATTTCCCTGTGGACCAGGAGGCTGTTGACTCAGAATAATAATTCTCTTTCTCTCTTTCTCTCTCTCTGTCCTTCTGTTGAGAGAGAGCCCAGGTGCACAGATAGACAGAAACATCGCTCTTACCAGCCTAAAGTGATGCTTGATGTAATTCGAAACCTGTTTTTTTTTTGTTCTATGTTTTTTCGCCATCTTCCACAGCACCACCTCACCTCCATATCTCTCTTTTTCTGTTTCTCTCTCTCTCTCTCTCTCTCTCTCTCTCTCTCTCTCTTTTCTTGCATACAGCAGTCGGCAAAGGGGGTTGTAAAAGCAGAAGTTGGAATGAGAGTACATAGGGAGGGCAGTGTACAATATAATAATGTGGCAGCTAGAAAGAGACTTAGTGTGTGTGTGTGTTTGTGTGTGTGTGTGTGTGTGTGAGAGAGAGAGAGTGTGTGTGTGTGTGTGTGTGTGTGAGGTATAGGATGAGTCAGATGAAAGATGAATTCTAAATGTGTCTCGACATGCAGGTTATTATATATATCCATTTGCCTCAGTTTTCTTACAGGATTTTGTATTTCATAATTCAAATATTTTGTCACTGTGTTCCGAGACATGGTGATGATAAATTATTTAAAACAAGTTTAAATCTTTTATTCTCTATCCCAGTCATCACTCTGCATTGTGTGTGTTGATGGCAGTGTGTAACAGAGAACAGAAAATTGTGCAAATTGTATAGGGAAGAGAAAGAGGAAGAAAAAAGAAAACACAGGGGAGGAAAAGAAAGAAAAGGAAAGAATTTTAAAGGACACTGAATGGATAGCATTGTAACAGTTACACATGTCCACAGTTTTCAAAGAAAAAAAAAGAAACAGAGCCAGTTTCAGTACATCTCTTTTTAATCACATAGAAAAAAACATACTTTATACAAAATAGTGATTTTTTCCCCCCCCCTTCTCTTTGAGTCATAAATCAGCCAGTTCAACAGAGGAATAAGAAGAGAGCCCTATTTTCAAAAGCAGCAAAGTACAAAAAGAAGGGGATATATATATATATATATATATATATATATATATACTACTTATCTCTTTCTTTCTAGCAAGGCAGACAAAAAATCTCAACCAAATCCCATTACACTTAGCAGTCAGTGTTGCATTATATTCTTAGGAATGGGGGAAAAATAAAATAACTGGTACATCATATTCTCCAGGAATGTTTGTTTTCTGTGTTTTTTTTTGTTATTTTTTTTTATTACTGGTAGCAGCATGCAGTTTGCTGTGTCCTGCCATTCTGCAAAGCTGGTGATGAGACTGTAGTTCTTAAAGCCTCCCACAGGACATGCCATGTATAGGAAGCATAGTGACAGCAAAAGACCAGTTCATCAAGCATCAAAAGGGGCAGTGGGAATTGAGTAAGGGTATAACACAATGACCCATCACCCTAAGTGGACATGACCTAAACTGAAATGGTCTATATTTTCCGTTTTTAATTAAATATGAAACAGCACTGAAAAAAACACAACCAGGGTCAGAATGGTCTGTGACTCTGACAGGTCCTCAAACTCATTTATTTATTCATAATATACAGTATATGATATTTTGTAATTAATGTTCTATATCCTAAAATATAAATAAACTTGCACCTCAAATCACACTACCATGACTCTGGACAGGCAGTGACTAAGGATGAATGATCTTTGTCAATGCATAATGCAACTGCACACAATCACATTATGTTTTTGTCGTAGAAGCTACATATCTGACTGCTTGGTTGTACCCACATGAATATAAGAACCTCCCACTTTTTTGTTGCAGCCTGTGAGAACCCCATCAAAAAATAAAGAACAGTACATCTCCTATTTATATGTGCATTTATTTAAACAGATTCTCTATTCATTTCGAATAACACTTGTATCTGGTTACATGTATTTTGTTTGGTGTTTAAGCTTGCAGTACTAGAGGGTTTGGATTTCAAATTCCAGGACTACAATGGAGGACACTGGATTGCTGCTTGAATCAAACATGACTTGTGCTGAGCATTTGAGGGTTAAGCACTTTGCTCGGGGAGCATTAACAGCCAGCAGTGCTTAGATTTGAAGTCGCAACCGAACCTTTCAATATTGTACATTAAGTAGCCAAGCGTCTAAAGCACTAAGCCACCACTCATATGCAGAGTCTTTTTTTTAATTGGAGATAATTTTGGGTTCGTTTAAATAAACATATTGGCAAAAGTGAATACACTATAACCGCCCCTCATTTAGTTTGTGTTACTTGGCCAGTCAAAAAAACCTTTTATTTTTTTTTTAAAGAAAACACTCTTTTTGCTGAACTGTCGAAGCACTCACTGATTGACCTGTACTGTTGAAATGCTCCCCAGGCGTTGGTTTTGGACAAGATAGAAGATGGGACAAATATCCGGTATAACAGATTTGTCAAAATATGGGTCAAGAATGAAAGTTGTACCTGTAGCTCTGATGCTTCTCAAGTTCCTCTGCTTGCTATAGATGCAACAGTGAATGATTTCTTAAATGCCTAATGGCAGATTATAGTCCGGCAAAAAAGCAACCTTGTCTAGTCATTTCCAAATGATGGGTTTCATTTCATTGCCTTTAACGATTATGTTTTTCTCATACTGGCACACTGCAGTGCATCTTTGCACCTTATGTCCACGTGATGGACTGCGTTCTTTCCAAAAATGGCATTATATTACAGAGCAGCCATTTCGACTAAAGAGCTGCTCCGCAGGTTTGATAGAACTGGCACCTTCACCATGTGAGCACACTTTGGTATCATTGCTGATGCTGGGTAATATAGTCTGGAAGCCAAACTGCATGATCGTTTTTACAACCAGATTGACTCTACTGGTTGTAAAATGGTTTTGTACCAGAGTGAATTAAACCAGACCTTGAAGCGTGCGGTATGACGTCCTTATGACGGCTCATCAAGCCCTGCATAAGTGCAGTAGCCGACATTGGTATGATGTCATTACAAGCAGGCTACATCACTTAGACAGATTGAAAGGGCCATAACTCTTTATCCACAAGGCTGAGAGAGTGTGATGATTATAGCACTGAAGAGAGGATGATCAGAACGGGCTGATGGCAGCACCTGAGGAAAGGTTCTGGAAAGAGAGAGATAAATAAGGACAGAGATACGAAACGGTTAAAACTTACAAAGAAAAATAAAAGGGTACGAAGAGACAGTAAGAAAATAGAGACCTCGACTAAACCCCCCCTTTTCAATGCAGTGTAACAGTGGCATTATATCAGTGAGCATAGACAAGAAAAATTTTGTTATTTCTAGAGGGTATGGAAGTGAGGGCTTCGTCTCTGGAGTGAGACAGTAGCAGTATGAATGTGCATGGCTTTAGCTAAGTTTTGGCACTGTGTGTATTTGTGTGTGTGCGAATGTGTGTTTGTCGGGAGACATCTGTGCAAATGGGCTGCAGGTGGAACAACTGCTGGTCCGTGTCGGCAGGAGGTGCAGAATCTGCAGATGGTTTAAAAAAAAAAAAGACAAAAGATAAAACCACGGCTGACCCTGTATGCTTCAAACTACTCGACCCCACGTAGACACAACATACAGTATGTGTCTTCACATAATCACAAAACAAACATATGAAAACATGCCCACACCCTTGTGCCACATTCTGCAATGTCAAAGGAAATGAATGGTAATACATCAAAGGGAATTTCAAAAAGAAGAAAGCACGTGCGGCAGGAGAGGTGAAATATTTCAATAGCATCTTTTTCATGTGCAAGGCAGGTTTCTCGGCGATAAGGATTTTAGTCAAAACTGAAGCATAAGCTTGGATCTTTATTTTATATTCTCCACTTAATTGATAAGTAGATTCTTATAATAGTAATTGAGCAGTCTCTCGTTAAACAAAGGTATGATTTTTGTTCAGTTGTCGGCATGAATGGTATTAGTAGCAACCACACGTAGTATGACCTGACAAAGAACAGGAACAGCAACTTAAAAATAGTGAGATCATGCCTGTAATTTCTAAGGGCCATGTTCAATTTTTCAGTTTCCACAAAAAATACTATGCTGTAACGTCAAATACAATCACAGACAAGCCAGATATACTTGACAGGCGCATTTAATTAGCTTCCATTTTTTAAACATTAAATGTTTAAATCCTTTCCTTGAGGGAAGTAGAGGAGGAAGTCAACGGAAAGGAAAGGAAAGGAAAGGAAAGGAAAGGAAAGGAAAGGAAAGAAAATGAAAGGAAAGGAAAGGAAAGGAAAGGAAAGGAAAGGAAAGGAAAGGAAAGGAAAGAAAATGAAAGGAAAGGAAGGGAAAGGAAAGAGAAAAGGAAATGAAATGAGAGGAAAGGAAGCAAAAGAAAAGGAAGGAAAGGAAATGAGTAAAAAGGAAAGTGACAAAGCAGGCAAAAAGGAAAGAAAAGGAAAGAAGAGGAAAGAAGAGGAAAGGAAAGGAGACAAAAAAGGAAAGGACGATGTGTAGACACATTGGAGACAAAAACAGTGCTATGCCTGTCTGAACACAACCTGTTAGAATATGCATTTTCCACTCGTGCATTTACTTCATGTAGTCATACTTCCCTTACTGTGTAATGTAAAATGTGTAATTTAAAAAAAGAGAGAGAGAAAAAAAGAGAAAAATAAATAATCTAAATATCTGTCTTAGATTCATGCAACAAGTGCCCTGTTCTCCCACAGTGTAGGTCCACAGTGTTACGGTTTGTATGCCTTCTCTTGCTATCTTTCATTTCATTCAACACTACCTCTAATTTACAGCTATATCTAGTTGAAGTAGATAGCAGCCTTATCTACTACAGCTGGGTTTCAGAAGCCAAATGAATTATAGTGAGTAATCACACAGCAAAGTATCAGCTTGATGTCCTGCTCACATGCCCACCAGACATTGAATGGACTCCATTTTCAGGAGAAAGGTTATTGGCTAGAGGTGGCTCTTTTGTGCTGTGATAGAATCAGCCTCCCTTCAGCAATATTAAATAAATTAAAACTGACCTCAGATTAGGAGAATAGTTAAAAGTTTGGGGCAATCATAGTGCTTTCTCAGGAACTTGATCAATATTCATTAGTTTTTTCGCAGTAGAGCGAAAAAAGTCACACTGGAGGATTTTGGGGAGGATCTGACTAGAATAATAGTAAAGTTTGGAGAGTATCAGGTCAAATGGGGAGTTCAAGGCAATATAATGATAATTAATTTAACACAAAATAATCCTTAATCATTATACGAGTTACAGGGCTAGGCAAAACCACAGTGTTTTTAATGTCACCAGCAGCAGGACTGACCACATTCTATCTAAACAGATTGTTTAAACCATAGAACAGATATAAACCAAAAAGACAGCAGTATGGGATAAATAAACTTACAAGAGAAAATACATAACAATTCTGGAACACAATATGTTTTCACACTTTCACTTCCAAAAGTCTTTGTGTTGGATTCAAATATCTACAAACCTGGCCTGTGTTCAACATTTATAATAGTGTTGAAATTTTCTTTTCTTACCTTTTAAAAAAAATCTTTCAGTCTAATCGAACCTTACAGATCACATTTCCCCACAACTCCATGTTAAAAGGAACTAGATAGCAAGAACTTGCTACCATTTCAAGATCATTTAGAGTTGTTAAAAACTAGTGTGCATCACTATTCACGACCACTGTTTGTAACTCCATACATTCTCCCATACAATCCTACTTGAGATGTCCAAGTTCAAAGTTACTTAAGAAAATTGGAACCAAAGTGTTCCCATGTTTTCTCCAGCAAGTTTTTAGTCTCTGAAGAGTTGCACTGCCAAGACATCCTTTGATTCCCTGTACAGCAGTGAATTTTGAGAAATCCTTATTCCCCATAGTGTTCTCTCTCTTTCTAGCCACTCCAGTACTGTACTCCTCCACATCATGTCAGGAGCAACACGATGAAGCAGCTGGGCAGCTAACAATTACAGTCAAAGGAGATGAAGGTTTACATTTAAATATATTGTTCTTTTTTCAGTAAGTGCCATTTATCCATATTACCTATGATTTGAGCTCTAAATAGAATGAATCTCTGTTTAAAATACAGTTTGTACTGCCCTTGTATCCATCTCACTGAGGGAGCCCTGGAAAAAGCCATGACGCTGAGGACACACCAAGTTGACTGGGGGGAGTAAAAATGCTAGCTGGAACCATTTATTAAAATGGTATATTCCCTTCCTGGTGCCAAAAAACAGAAAATGGTTTCTTAGTAGGCATTTGGGACAATTTAGAGATTCCTTGGTGCCATGAACAGCAGGCTAGTTTGGAATGAAGACAGAAGGCACAATGGGGTTCTGTAGACCCCATGCAGATAAAAAAATGTGCATCTATCAGTACCATATTTTTAATAGTGTTCACTAAATCAGGCTCATCACGTGTAAGAGTAATCTAAATCTGGAATACCCCCTTCTCTATAGCCACGGTTTGTGCCATAGCTTGCATTAGCTGTGTGATGGGGTGGTTTGTATAGACCTGTGCCATTTGAAGGGAAGATTGTGTGTATTATGTAGTCTTCCTGTACTGGCTTGGGCTGCGGTGTCTCTCTGGCAGCCATTGGTGTCATCTGGAAGCCAGGCCCTCGGATCTCCAGGATGGTGTTATCTTTTTTAGTGCCTGATTCAATGTAGTCATCATAATGCTTGCTTTTGCGCGAGCTGCTTCGGCTGTAGTGTTCTCTTGTGGAAAAGCGCCTTGCCCGATGAATGTACCAGCAGAATATTCCGAGAATAAGTGTTAGAGAGACTATAGCAGTGGCTCCACCAATAATCCCAGCAAGTGGAAGTGAGGTGATGTGCTCTGAGCCTTGATCCTCCCCTTGGTCTACATCAGACAGGTGTGGATCAGATGTCTCAGCCTTTGCACACACTGGAGCCTCATCCGTGTCTGTGTTTCCTCCAGACATGCCTCCTTTGTTCCCTGTGCCGGAGACTAGGGGCACCATGCAGATGATGTAGCTGGATGCTGGTTGGAGGGCAGTAAGTAGATACTCTCTTCGGTCACCCCTTACAAGAGTCTCAGTAATGGAACCCATTGCAGCACTAGTCCCCAAGCGGAGCCAACTAAGCCTGAAAGAGGAAGATGTTTGAGCCACACTCCATGTAACCCTGATGCTGTCATGGGATAGTGGCTTCACATTCAGGGCCAGGTTCTTCCCCACACCACTGCTGCCAAGTGTGTAGTCTAAGCCTTTGTCTGGAAGCCCCAGACCAGGTCGCTTGGACCGCAGAGTAAACAGGGATCCTTGAGGAGGGGACAGAGTTGTTGAACTGACTCCTGCTCCACTCATTCTATTGCCAGTAGTACCTCCACCACCTGGTGAACCCACTCCACCTATCCCTGCACCTCCAGCTGCTGCTAATTCACAGTCATCCATTTGACTAGTAAGGTCCCTTAGTGGCATGTCACGTACTCGCTCTGGAGACTGGCAAGTTAGTCCTCGGACTGTAATAGTGTTCCCTTTAGCTTCTAGCCAGTCATAAAGCCAGCGCAGGTTGCAGCCACAGTGCCAAGGGTTGCCACGCACAAGCAACTGCCCTAGACTCTCCAAGTCCCGGAACAAACCTCTGGGAAGTGTGGTCAAGTTGTTCCCAGAAAGATCCAGCCTCTGAAGACTACGCATTCCATCAAGGGAGCCCCGTGGCATGTGGATCAAGGCATTGTCTTGGAGAGACAATCTTTGCAGGTGTGCACTAGGCAAATTGAGTGGTGGAGTCTGAAGGGAGTTCCGTACTAAAGAAAGTTCAGTGAGGTTTGATAGGCGTGAGAAGGTGTCATCTGCAATGCGCTGGTTAGCCAGAAGGTTTCCATCCAAGACAAGACGGCGCAGAGAAGATAAACCTCGGAAGGCATGTGTGGGAATAGTAGAGATACGATTATCATCTAAACGTAGTTCCTCTAGTGAGGCTGGAAGTCCTGAGGGAATGCTGGAAAGGTGGTTTCTGGAAAGGAAGAGCAGACGAAGACGAGGATTATCGGCAAAAGCCTGATCTTCTATACTAACTGTGGACACTGAGTTGTCATCCAAGTGCAACTTTTCCAGGAGAGGCAACCTGGCTAATGCAGCTCTTGGTAACACCCGGATGTTGTTGTCTTGGAGATGAAGTTCCCGTAAAGATGGTGGTAGATGCATGGGAAAGTCATCCAGCTCATTATCATAAAGATATATGACTTCGACAGTAGTGAGGAACTCAAGGGACGTGGGAAGTCCTGCATTGTCTATATGATTGTTCTGAAGATAAAGAATGGAGGCAGATGGGGGGAGTGGTGGAATAGCACTCAGACCACGATCATTGCAGTAAATAAAGTCTTCATCACATCGACAGACAGACGGACACACTACGTCTCCATCTGCATCCATTCCCTGTGAAGCAGTTGCAGCACACTGCAGCACCTCAGCCAATAGTGTGAGGCAGAGCAGCAGAAGAAAGAACCAATCACGAAGCTCAGCCATGACTTCAGGAGCCATGGTTCCAATGTCTAACCTTTCCTCTTCTTGTTTTCTTTATGTTGTGCCCTTCGCTTCTGAGTTGCTGCTTCACAGATCCCCAGAATGTTGGAATATTGTTATAAGCTGCAGATCTGTTTAGTGCTTATCGGCAGAAAGGCTCAGGCAGCCAGCCTGTAGAAAGAGAGAAATAATCTTGAATTAATACCTAAAGTACTCAAGATTCTGTGTTTCCAAATAAAGCCTACATGCCATATAGGCTTATTAAATTAAATGTCCAAAAAGATCTAAAACAATCATTCATCCACAATTCTACTTAAAAGTTAAACACCACTCAGCAGAGACACTTTGAGACAGATAAAGAAAACACAGTGAGTTCTCCTCCTAGTGTTCAGCAAGACACAACTAATTGCACACCTTATTGTGCCAAACTATTGAACCCTAATTAACCAAAACAATACAAAACAAACATACAAACATTTTCATCTTCAATGTTTTAAATGAATGAAATCCTCTCCAAATACATACCTACTACACAATTATATTTCAGTCTATCACATGAGTGTACCATACATTGTAAATGACTATGTGGAAAATATGCATCCTTTTCAGTCTGTGCACATAGTAATTTCTGTCGAAGCATCACAAATATTTTTAAACATGTCTATCCTACACTTTGCACCTGTGAGTGTGTGTTTGTACGTGCTTGTGTGTATTTAGAAACCAGGCTGTGGTCAGGGAATGTTGGTTTAGGGTAGGCAATAAGGTACTGTTTGGGACTAAACAGCTGGTTAAATAAATCGGTTGATGAACACAGGGTATATAGGTCACTACTCTCATATACAAATGAAAATATTAGAAAGAGAAGGAAAGAGAATGTGATTGACAGAGAAACCTGTGTGGGATTACAGAGCATATGGAGCTGTGAATGTTATGATTGAGCAAGTGCTCGAGAGAAGGAAATAAAATAAAACGATACAAAAAATGTTTTCATGCATACACACTGCAATGCGATGAACTATTACAATTTTAACATAGATGTAATCTGTTGATATATACAGACAAATTCTTATTGCAAAACGTAGATAAACTTTCTTTCGGCTTCTCTCGTTAGGGGTCGCCACAGCGGACCATCCGCATGTTTGATTTGGCACGTTTTTACGCTGGATGCCCTTCCTAACGCAACCCTCCCCATTTATCTGGGCTTGGGACCGGCACTAAGGCTTGTGCAACCCTAATGGCTGGGGTTGGTTCCCTGACCGGGGATCGAACCCGGGCCGCAGCGGTGAGAGCGCCGCATCCTAACCACTAGACCACCAGGGAACCTATTGCAAAACGTAGATAATATACATAAAACATGGTGTAAATTGTGCAGCTTGGTATAAACAAGTTTGCCTTCATAAAAAAAGCACAACATCATTTTACTTCCTCTAAACAAATAGCTAAAAAAGTGGATTCTTTTTTTTTTTTTTTTTTTTTTACAGCACCATTATTGGCAGTTATTAAAATATATAGATTTATAATAGAGCTCATTTTGACAGCTTCTCTGTTTACCATGCTTGCTATTTAAAAGAGACATGACATAATTAAGGAAACACTTAAAAATAGAAATTGCAAATGTCGCTGCCTGTCTTTTAGTTAATATGTTTTTATCAGTAGATTTTAAAGTTTTATGCCTGTGAGACCTTGAGCTATAAGTCTCAACCATTCATAATAGTAAAGAGTTACTGATAGGTAGTAAAAGGTTTTACCCCTCCAATTGAAAAGCATGACCAGCCTTCACTGACAGCTAACACTCCAACAATAACGTTATTGCAACCCGACATGAGAGAAAGTCTCGATGTCATTTTGTATCCTTTTCCAACCATATATCAGTACAGTTAAAAAGAGAAAAGAAAAAAACATAAATGGAAAAAAAAAAGTTTTCCAATTTACTTTATGACGGCCATGCATATAAAAACCTTCACAGCAAAGTTAGGAACACAAAAATATCTGATGAAAAAAGTTTGCAAATTAAATTAAAAGTTAAATTAGACTGTACAACATTTTACAAAACACATTTTTCCGAATAAGCAACTGCCTCCAATTAACTTCACATACTTTATACTACACACATAGTAGTGTTTGTTGTCTCTGGTGTGCACCTCTACAAAAATCTTTGTGTATTTAGTAAAGAATCATTTTGGAAAAAAAAACATTTTATTACTCTGCAACACAACACTCTGAGGATCTGCCCTTGGTCACTGAGGATCCACACATACGTTTGTTTGTGCATGTACATGTGGTTCCTTAACATTTGTGTTCGAGAAATACGCACAGATCACTAGAGGACAGCCTAAAATGGGCTCCCAGACGGCCTGTCGCCGGACCACCCCCAGCACACCACACTCCTCCAATATTTCAGGCCCTGTGAGGGTGGCTAGGGACCATATCAATTTACATCCAGGGACCCTGGGACAAGCCTGAGCAAGAGAGACAGAGCCTATCCACAGCTCTGTTATCGCTCGCTCATAAAATTCACCGCATTACAATAAAACCATATCTGGTGCTGCCAGGTGTCACGCGTGAGTGTATGAAATAAAAATAACGCTTTATCGGGAGGGGAAACACTGGCGCATGGGAAGATATAGCCATATTTGATGGCGAGCAGAAGATATAGCTAAGTTGACTGTTATCTGCTGATGCATGACCATAAATAACAACTTTTTATGTATGCGAATTCCAAAAGACAAAGGGGGAGATACATGCTGATCAAAACACATGAGAAGATGATGTACAAATAGAGAGAAAACAGGTAATATGATAAGAATAAGTGATAGGTGGTGGGAAAGAAAAGGAAAGGAAGCATGAACATAGTGGAGAAAGTTAATGGTCAATCTCGGATGCATCATCTATCCGTCCATCTGCCCATCCTTCTGTCCGTCTTTTAATTTCTTTTCATTTTCTGCCTAATAAGGTTATCTGGTTGCCATCCAGGAATTGGATAATACAAATCAATGAAGCTTGACAGTGATGCATGACTGCAAGAATTTTATTTTTGTCAGAACAGAAGGTGTCTTAAAACTTTCCCTGAACATGTCATTTGAAGCCATTAAATATAATGTATGTATAATACTAAACTGTTTAATATGCGAGGAATAAAACACAATGGGGCATGCTGTTATAGGAAAGTCATCATGGATGGGGTGGTCTGACACGAAGCAGACGCACTCTCTGTAAAAATGAGAAAAATAGTTTTTTCCAATAACAGCGAATGAAAGTATTTCATTCCTGTGTTCATTCCTGTGTTTCATACAAGCTAGTTCCTGTTGTCACGCACGTTGTAGAAGATATAAACAGTTATTCCAGCATCATACAATTTTTTTTTTATCTTGCATTATATACAGAATACACAAAAGCTAAACTAAAAGAGTGAAGTTTTTCCCTTTGGCAGAAAAGTTACTGATGGTAAGAAGTGTTAAGAGACTCCTTCCATGAATGTTAAATATAGTGCATCTCCTCATACGATGTCGTATCATAAACGTTTCAAGACAAGCTCTGTTTACAAGAAATTACTTTATTTATCTACGTTTACACACTATCACCTTCAAAATAGTCCCCTTGCACAGCAATACAATGTCCTGGAAGTGTTCTTTTTCGAAGAAACTTTTGCAATTCGTGTTGGATCTCCCACTTTCGACATCTTCGGGGGTTGAGCTCGTTGATGGCTTCCTGATCTCTCATCGCCTTCCAATGATGTTCTTCCCCTCTTGAAGCGCGTGTGTCACTCAAAAAACCTTGAACGACTCATTGCAGCATCGCTGTATGTCAAACGTACAGTGTGTCATGTCAAACGTCTCTGTGGCAGATTTGCCCAGATTCAAGCAGAATTTCATATTTGCGTTTTGCTCTAAGTTGCTGTCCATGATGAAATCACAGACGTGGTAACACACATGGTCAGAACAGCACCAGTTAGCGCCATTAGTCTCAAAACATTTTGATACCAACTCATAAAAAAAAAAAAAAAAGACCAGGTCCAAGACCATGATGTGCTCATGAAATTTAGCTTGTGAAACAAAATAAAGCTTTCAATATACTGTAGTATAATACAATATATTTTATTTTTTGGTTGCCTCTAATTGGAAGAATCCCAAATGTGTCCTAGTAGAACCTTTATGGAAAGGTACAACTGTTAGCCATCCAACTAATCTTTTTTTGGAAACTATTGCTGCTCTCAAAGACACTTTTCAAAATGATGAAACACACGGTTTCCTCAAAATAAAAAAAAAAAAATACTTCACCTTCCAGCCAAGGTTCAGCTAAAGAGCTTCTAAACAGTAAACAGCAAAAAAAGAGTTTAAAACTCTCTACTGCTCCCTTGTTCTTGTCTTTCTTGTTTTCCTCCCTCTCCCTGTCCTGCATTAACTAACGAAATCCCTGTAGATCTATGAAGGAGCCTTTTCTGCTCTTCAAAACCTGTTGCCATGGAATTCATTTGAATCCACGTCCCTCCTTACCAAATTGGAGATTAAATATTAATCCTTAATGCATGAACGACCAGACAGTGCCGACTTCTGATCTCCCAACCAACTGCAAAATTACAGGCAGCCTCACAGAAACAAGCACACAAACAAAACATGGCAAAAAAAAAAACCCTGTATTACTATATATATATTTATAAATATTCAAATGGAGGAATGAGACAAGGAACACACACTTGGTGCAATATGATGCAACTCATGAAGTCTCTTTCTGTTCTTGAAAAGAAAAGTTCTCAGCTCCAACTTGCCCCACTAACCTGTGAATCGACAATTCCAAATAACCAATTAAAAGCATAATAAAACAGCCTACATCCTGCACACATTACGATTTCATGACCTCGGTTTAATATCTGGTGGCTTCATTAACTCGTGTGCATGAGCAACTGTCAGAACATGACAAATAACAATAAAAAAAAAAAAATCACATGCAAAATAATAAGATGTTCAGTTCTATCTTGTAAAAAGGACAATAATAAGTGTGGAAGCCATATTGTTAAATAAAACCAAATTTGTACTGATTAAGTTGAAAACTACATTTAAAGCTATTCATGCAGCAATATAACATTAATACTTGAATTAGATAATGTATTTTAGTGCTTGCCACATTCATCTTTTATTGTATTTAATCTGTTTGAATTATAACATATATAACTATGAATAACTATGTTTAATTATATCATAAACATAAAACTATGTATAACTATATAATAACTATGAATTTCTTTTTCAACCTATGTTCTCTATCCCTCAAAGATAAGGGTTTGTGTTTAAAACCACAAGCTTCATACTTGCATAATGTGCATGGGGAAGCTCAGAAAATAAGCATAACCATTCACTACATAACCACACTTGAAAATGTCCTCCCTAATGTACAATTTGGACTAATACAGCATTCTGTTGTACTCTGAACTCAGACAAGATTCTCCTGAGGTCCCGATCTAAACACAGTCCAGTGCTTCGGCTCAAAAAAACATGGATGCCTAGAAAAACACTGTACAGCATTTGAATCTTTGAATTTGATAAACAATGAATTATTCCTCTACGATAAGCAAGAGACACAGAAGAAAGTTTTGCGTTAGTAAATCAACAGAATTTAATACAAATCTAATTATATGCTTTGGTGTTTTTGGTGGATCTTCTTGAATTAATTGGCTGCTCTACAGCATTTTTCCTATGGTGGTTTCTCCGAGTTCTGAGTACAATCGATTTCAGCATCAAAACAACAGCTTTGAATATGACCCAGTATTGGGAGTATTTATACAATTCCCATGCACCTTATAGCAGCAGTTACTTTGTATTATTTTATCTGTATCTACTCTCAATCCATTTCAGAGTGTAGTTCATTTGCCACTTAACACAGCAATGGAAATGGCTCATGTTAAGATCACCAGTGACTAGATCTGATCTGAGTAGTGAACATTCTCAGCACAGTAGTGACTCATGGTATTGGGATTTTAGTTGTGTTGGATTAGCTGTGTTGGACTATTTGTGTCTCATTGTGTCTATGTGATTGTGTACAAATGTGTGTTTCTGCATGACAGTAAATGCAGGACCCAAATTTCATCTAAACTGAGCCATGTATATCATAACTAAGTACAAGAACTGAATTTGGTTACTTTTGCCCTGGTTCCAAGAGTAGCAAATAACACATACAGTTAATTAGTCACAAAAGTTTCACAGAATTGTCACATTTATCGGTCTGTCATGTGTTATGTGTATATAAGGGTATCTTTTTTTTTCCATTGAGGTTTTACAATCCCTTAATCCCTTAGTTCTATGTAGAACTTTCCAACAGAGGGTTTCCCTTACAACTAGGTTACAATTTTCTCTAGAGAGCTTGAAGCATAACCCATTTTCATTCTGAAATAGTACTTTTTTCTTTTCAAACAAATTCCCTTAAATATTCCTTCATGATGTGGATACTACACTTTAATGGACTGTAGGGTTTCTGCTCTCAGGATGTAACTGCCGTGTCGTCGAATGCTGCATGTCTCGATTGTGATTAATCTGTCACTGTCATGAAGTGGGGCGACTCCGACAGTCATGCAGCACCTGAACAAATTTCACATTCGGGAAAATTATGCACATCTCTGCATATCATTCGTGGGTCCTTCCTTCACTCTGCATCTTTTAATCATGTCGCTTTAGCCTTTATTTCAAACAACTTTAGGTTCAAAGCTGAGAGACGGTTACGAACTTCATTAGAGAGTCACGGCTCTTTAGCATTCTACAGTTTTGTGATAAAAATTACATTTTAATAGGATTTTTCTTGTGCAAGCTAAAAATAGGCTAATCCATTTCTGAATTTTATACAGTTCATTTTTCTAGACTTATTACTTGCTACAAATCTTTAAATCAACCCAAAGGAAAATTCACACAAACTTCCTGGCGTGTGCTAAGCCCTAGGCGGTATTTTTGTCGCAGTTCCTAGAATGAGAGAATGTGACTTGCATATAATGAGCATATACAAATATACTATGGTATTTAGTAGATATGTCAGCTATGACATATATTCTTCATGTCAATATTTCTACATTTCAAACTATTAAAATGAAATAATGGATTGCAAAAAGAATATACTTTACATGCAGCATTGTAGCCAGCAGGTGATCATTTCTTTCTTGCATAAACTAATGCTCTCTGATCAATAATAAAATAAATCCTCATGCATACTCAAATATTCCAGCCAAGTTTTGTTGTTTATTTGCTGTTTTCAGCCACAGGCAAATTATATTTCCATCTCTCGCAGCCTGTCAGAGCTTCTCGCTGGCTAACTGAGCGATGTTTAATTAGTCGTATTACAAAGTGCACTCTGAGTAACATTAGTCTGTGATCTACAGTGACATACAGTAGGGAAAAAAAACATTTGGTTAGAGTTCTCTGTAGCTGCTTTTCTGATTGCAAAAAAACCCGTAACTATTTCTTTCTAAAATCTTAGCGGATAGACAGTTCAAGGATTTGATCGACTGCTTCTTTTGCCTACTCTTTGAGGCAGCTCTGATTGTTCACTCGTTTAATCACAGGCGAAATTAAAGTCCCACTGAAGCAAAATCGGTAATTTCTTTCTAATGGCATTGATGCTGGTCACAATCTGCAGCACAAGGGTAAAACTTTCCTTCATCTACATATCCTTTTACAGAACTTTCTCCCTCTCAGGCAATTAAGTTCATAGAAACCTCACCCTCACCAATCACAAGGATGATGTTCAGGGCTTAAAAACGGTCACTTGTGAAAAAAAGGGTGAGATTTGCACCGGTGTGGAACTCTGTTAAATTACCAGACACTTTACCACTTGGGTACTCCTCATAAAAAGTGGAAGTATTAAAAATGCAAATTTTATTGATCTCATTCCCAACCATACACAGTATGACGTGCAATGAAATGCTTTTATCATCTGTCTTTAAAATGAAAAATAGAATAAACACAGAATCTAAATATTAAAAGTAAAATTTACATTCACCAGAATTTCTCTACATGTGGGACAGCGAGATCAGAAACAGTGTGATTTATTTTGAATAAAGTGCAGATGTGTCAAACATTTATGCGATAACTCAATCTGAGGCAGTGGGTGTTGTGCAGACATGTCCAATTTTTAGTCCAAGTGTTTTCCTGGTTTAGGGCCTGAATTGGCTTGTGGAAAGAGGTTTTTCCCCATTCTCTCTGTGTTGGTCTTCAGAGAGTGAAAGTACAGATGAGTCCACCGTTTGAATGCCTGTAGTCGTTCACTCTCTTTCGAGTCTTGGTTTAGAACCACTTGTAGTAGATCAGTAGAATCAGTAGATTGTTTCCTTGTTAACAATCTTTTAAATTGGTTTTGTTAGAACCAGCTGATCTTATGTTGTACATTTGTCAATGTTTTGACTACTTAAAATACACGAATGCACGTAAACTTGCTGCAATCCTCTGGGGAGCAATAGAGTTCATTTTCAAGCCCTAAATGATGAAGCTCACCTACTAACCAAAAATGAAACTAAAGAGTAATGGTTATCCAAAAAAAGCAAAATAAAAAAATAAACAAATGAATAAAAGCTAAGTACAAACTAATGGTGTAATTGATGTATTTCTTTTTGTTGAATTAAATCCACATGAGCAATTTGTAACTGATTTATTCACTTTGAATTAGATCATAAATGAAAGAGAAGAATCTCCTGAACAAGTCATAAAGAGCTGGTTGTGAACTTCAGCCCGATGCAGAAGAGAAGCTAGCACCCACTCTTGAACAGTGGGGTCCCTGTGAAGAGAGTGGACAGTTTTTGATACCTTGGTTTTAGCATCACACACGACCTGACCCGTTCCTGTTACATCAACACCATGGTGAAGAAGACATGTCAGCTTCTGCCCCACTTTAGACGCCTAAGAGATTTTAAACTGCAGAGCTTTAAACTTCTGAACTTTGCATTAGAGTTTTCTTACAGAAAACATCACAGCCTGGTTTGGGAACAGCACCAAGCAGGACAGACGTGCTCTCCAGATGGCACGATCAGCTAAGCTTCCTGACCTGCGGTCTATCTACAGCAAGCAGTGCTGGACCAAGGCCAGAAAGATAGTGAAAGACCTTAGACACCTGAACAATGGATTTCTATTTCTATACATATGGATTTCTTTCTATTGCGGTCAGGGAAATGTTTCTGATCCTGTAGGCAACCACACAAAGAATGAGAAGGAGCTTTTTCCTGGGGTAATTCATCCCTTTAACACCAAGGACAAGGAACAAGACAATTGGACTCATATACACAAAAACTGCACAGCTGCACTATATTAGGTATATCTTAAATATCTACATATCTATAAAATACCACATCTATATATCTATCTATCTATGTATCAATGTATCTACTAAATACCAATTACTAGTTATATATTATTTCATTTCACTGCAATTCTATTCTATTTTATTTTATTGTAAATTCTATTTTATTCAGGTATTCTATCGGTCATTTTTATCCTTTTATAATTTCCAGCTTTTTAATTCACAAACCATGCACAATAAGCATGTCACTGAATGTTGTTGTACTGTGTATGGTTTTGTGTGTGACAAATAAAATTAGAATCTGAGTATCTTTTTACTCCACTACATTTCAGAAAATCATGCTGCTCTTTGTAAATTTCAACTTAATACATAAATTGCATTAAATGAGGGCCTGGTTTAAAGACCACAAGTGTAACCTTACAGTTGTGGTGAGATCAATAACAATAGAAAATAAACAATAAAAAAGAGATGTTGTAACATTAGACAAGTCTCTGCTTCAAAAAGTATGATGTACAGGAACAATGAATTGCATAAATTATAAAAAGATTAAGTACAGTGCAAATTTGTATAATATCAAGGAGGCATCTGATTGGCCCTAAATATTTTCTGCAGCAGTACAACAACCCCAAACATATAGCCAATGTCATTAAGAAATATCTTCAGGGTAGAGAAGAACAAGGAGTCCTGGAGGTGATGGTTTTAGCCCCCACAGAGCCCTGATTGCTACATGATTGAGTCTGTCTAGAATTAAATGAAGAGACAAACGGATCTGAGAAAGCCTTCATCCACAGAAGATATGTGGTTAGTTCACCAAGATGTCTGGAACAACCTACCTGCCGAGAGCCTTAAAAAATCTATGTGCAAGTGTACCTAGAAGATTTGATGGCAAGATTCGAGGCAAAGGGTGGTCACACCAACAATTGATTTGGATTTCTCTTCTGTTTATTTACTTTCCAAATTGTTAATTAATAAAAAATAAAATAAAATTATGAACAATTCTATTTTTGAAAGCATTCTTAATTTCCAGCAATTTTTTCACACCCTCCTAAATCTCAGGACTTTTGATTCTTTTACTGAGGTACAAATCTATACGGTGCAGTTTTACTGAAGTAATATTCAAGCAAAAAATACTTAACAAATCATCAATTCTACCTGATCACATCTGTTCCTTAAAATAAAGTGCTAAAGAAAAAAAAAAGCTAACAGCTTTCTCCATTGTTGTATTTAGTTTTCGAGTGGTGTAGCAGGCTGCCAGTCTCAGACAGGCTGTCAGTCAATCTAGCATTACAATATTATTACACCCACACGCTTCTACACTGTGTTTTTTGTGTGTGTGTTTTTAATTGTGATCACAAAAATAGTGACCAATAATATCAGATACCTTAAAACCTCCACTCCATAGTTTTTTTGTTTACTTTTACTTAGAACTGTATCATATACCTTTGGCTTAATATACACATAGCATCAAGTGTGTTAGCATCTTAGGTAGGAGCTGTAGCAATGTAAGTATAAAATAAAACACAATGTCACATGCTGTTAGAGGAAAACCTCACCTAGTTTGCATATAGTCAAATAACAGAACTATTCTTTAACTCAAATAAGCATTAAGGGCCTTGCTGAAGGGCTCAGGACCTGCAGTGTGGCTGCAGAAGTGCTTGATCTCATGACCTTTCGATAAAAAATCCAACACCTTAACCACTGAGCTGTTGTTACAGTAAACTAACGAACACCTTCTAAATGATTAAAATCTAAAAGTACATGAGCGATGCAGTATGATGCTAAATGTATGCTAGCATTCTGTTGTGCTAGCCGTTTACTTTGATTTTCTACTATGCTTGTATGCTGTTTCTTTTTGGAGTCTATTCAGCTCACCAGGAATTATAGTATATGCGAAATAGTCAGCTAGCATCCTGGCTAGTGTGTGTGAGTGTTTTCGAGGTGCTTCGGATCTCCGGTAGCGTGTTACCTTTAGAGGCAGGAGCTTTTTGCTGAATTTTATAGTGTGCTGGGGGATTTTAACGAGCTACTGTTCTTTATGCAGTGCAGCTCAGTGAAAAGGGTGACGGCTTTATTTGTACCAGTGTGTTAAAATGTATTATTGTGATCGGCTAATCTTTTTTTTATTGAGTCGCTGTGTTGGATTTCCTGAAATGGATGCAGGGAAGCAAGCCTCAGTGACTTACTAACATCTTGTATTCGATTTATGACGATGTTTTTTTTTTTTTTTTTTTTCACTTCTGTCAAATGTAAATTCAACTCTGTGTGTATATATGTATTCCCATATGTAGTGGGCAAAAAAGATTTCAGACTGCATCTCTTTCTGTGTGTGTGTATAAGAGAGTGTGTGTCAGTGTGAGTGTGTGTGTGTATATAATGTGTATGCTTAGGCTATGTGAGTGCTTAGTATGTCTGAGGATTGCATTTGTATGCAATCCATCATCTTTGGTTAGATAAAAAGATGGCAGTGTGTTTAAATTCAAATTGAACAACCGCTATCTCTCCCTTCATCTCGTTCTGCTTCTCCCTCTCTTATGCACTCTCTCTTTTCTCAACCGTTATAGTCCATATCTGAACGTGCTCTGAATAAGAAACAAGGCAGCTTGATTGAGTCGCAATTTCTTTCGGCTGCTTTCATGCGAACCCTTCTGTTTCATCATGGCCTTTTTTTCCAACCTGTCTTATTCCTTCTCTCTCTCTCTCTCTCTCTCTCTCTCTCTCTCTCTCTCTCTCTCTTTTGCTGCTTCTTTTCTTTTTTCATGAGCAAAAAAAATCCTTTTCTCATTTCTCATCTATTCTTCTCTGTCTTCTTCCACTCAACTCCTTTAATCCTTTCTTGTTCTGCCCTTTTTATCTTACAGCTGATGAAAATCATCACCCACACAAAAACAATCCAGCGACGCCCCTCTTCCCACGCACAGGCCGTAATCGGATTGCAATAACACCAGGACTCGTTCAGTGTCTTCCGCTAACATGCGTGTTCCTGTTCCGCACCGATCGATCTCATCAAGCCATGATGTGAAGCTAGATACTGCTGCTCTGCTGGACAGAAAATAATTCCTGATGCTGGATTACAATGACTAGATATTGTGCTGAATCCATTTGAAATGTTGTTTTTTCTTCAGTTTCTTTATCTTCTGTTGCAATTGCAGAATTGCTACTTTTATGTACAGTCCATATGTGCTTTCTGCCAGTCAGAAGGCTGAGAAATACTCTCCTCCTCCTGAGTAAATAAACTTCATTATGCTTAATTTAAAATCAGTCTCTTATCACATGCATATAAAGTAGCTCTGATCTGAGCATACAGATCATGTTAATAAATTAAGTTTATTAAAGTTTAAGAAAAGAGAAGCATAGGTATAAATAAACAAAGAAAGAAAGATAGAAAGAAAGAAAAAAAGGAAGAAAGACTAAAAAGTTCTTCTGTTATTTCAAATGTAAGGGGAAAAAATTATATATATATATATATATATATATATATATAAGATATATATATATATATATATACAAAAGATTATGATGTTTATATTCCCAAAAACAAACCATGATATTTTTGTAAACCTTTGTAATATTTTTTCTTTTATACAAAAAGAACAAAAAGAAAATGTGTACAAGTATGACAAAAAAAGAAAAAGAAAAAAAAACACATCTTGTTGCTATTCTCTTGCATATAGCTATATTAACTAGTTGAGGTCAAATCTGGGAGTTAAGAATATGCAATACTTTCATGGTAATAGTAAAAAACCTAATTGTGTTGTAACATATGTGAAATAAATGATTAATCATGATTGTAGAATGCTTTCAGGATTCTATTTAGATTGTAATATATTCTAAAAAATCCCTGGATATATGAAATTCAGCAAATAGTGTGACCACTGTAACTCATCTAAACTACAGAAAAAAACTATCAACTAACACCACAATGTATTACTAAGTAGTATAAAATTAGCATATGAAACAAATGTACACAACATGTATATTAAACATAAAATAAAGGTTTGAAAAAAAAATCTTATAGCATATATTACTATTAGAATTCCAACACTACATCATCAGAAAAATCCATAGTCTGTGGGCTGTCAGCCTGTTATGTGCAGGAACTTGCAATACATGATTAACAACCTAATGACACTGAATATTAATGGATAATTATTGAATAGATAAATAGTGAATAGATAGATAGATCGCAGCTAGAAAATCATAAACAATTGTTTTTTAAGTCAACAAAGACCACTTATTTTCCATAATAATTTATGTAATGAACATAAATGACTTAACTTTACCCCACAGCTGATGACAGGATGACAGGACAGATGAAAAGAGGGCAAACGCCAACAAGTTTAGAAAACATCTTCATGTGACTAGAAAGTCTAAATCACCAACAGACACTGACCATCTAAACTCATCGAAAGATAAGTTGCTATAGTACCTAGAGTAGGTATTACATCAACAGGTTTTTCTTTTCTTTTATTAAAGAAAATGGTTTTCTTATATAATTATTATGGCCTCCAAATGTATAAAATTCCCAACAGGTCGATTTATATGAAAAGATAAGAATGCTCTAATATCACTTTGTGTCTGAGTTTGAAAGCTGAAGCCAAACAGAGTTTCTCCATTAAAAAGTTTATCCATTAAAAATCAGTTCGAACCCAGAAGGAGAATGAATTCACAGTCAATGACAATGAATTCATATGCATTTTGCTTTCTTGTTGTATAATTATAACCTTGAAAGTAGGAGGAGCTTCTAGGGAGGTTATTGAGTGGCAGGAGTAATACAACCTACTCACAATTCAAATACAAAAGCTCATTTGATGTTAAAATATATACTGTGTTGCCAAATTAATCTCTGATAGAATGAAAGTTAGAGCAAGCTAGAGGTAAATATGACACATTTTGTGCAAATTAGTTTCTTAGGGTGCAAATGTGATAATTTGATGCTTCGAGAATATTGAGAAAGGGTGAGCAAACTTTCAATTAATAGCTGCCCAAACGAAGTATGCTGAAATGTTTATTAAAAATACAGAGTGCATTTTTGGCCTAAAGGTCAAATGTCTTAATATGCTATATTTGAGTGCACTAGGTAGGGTTCTCAGCTCCTTTAAGCTATAATGTATCCTATATAGAGCTCAAATGAGGCAAGGAAGAAGCCATTAGATATTTTCTCCAATTAGAAGATGGCAGAATTTATTTGGATCGCATGCATGAAATTGTTTTGGGTAAATAAACATAAATAAATCTGAAACAAATTGCTGTTCAAATCTGCTTTTATGATTTTAATTGTTGACCTCATAAATTCTCCAGAGAACAGGAGTTTTGAAAGATTGAGAAACTTTGGCAGACAGTACATTACACTATTAATGTACTGTATATACTGTATAATAATAAATTATTAATCTGTATTATGCCAAACTCTGCTCTTATTTCCTTTTATGCTTCATATAGTACCTGGGAATGGATGATCACCAAATGCACCATGGGTAATTAATTATAGTACAGCTTGCTTGATGGTGAAAGGATTATGGGTAATTAGCAGTTGTTAAAATTATCTAACTGCGTGTACTTGTTATAATACTTGTCATAGTACGCAGTACCAGTACTTTTACTTGAGCAATTTTCGGATCCATATGAGCATCCCTGGCCCATTATTCAGGTATTGTAAATGTTAAATGCTGCAAAGAAAACAGCACGATAATAATGCTGATATCCTCTCAGCTTAAAGCTAAAGATAGGCTTGATCGAAAAGCTCTGTATTCAGCTTAAAGTGTCACTTTGGTGTTCAGTAGTGACTGTCAATTGTGCTAAATATATCAAAGTGCTACAGTGCTACTATGGTTTATAGCAGTGCTAAGCAGGTAATGACACGAATAATGTCTAATGAGTCTCTTTAATAGAGAGCTAAGTATGTAACTAGAAATATGCATGAATTAACATGAACTAATGAACCACACAGGCTACTTCATTTGAAATGTTAGCTAACCAGATAAGGTTACTTTTCTTTACATGCAGTTCAGCCATAGCTTGTTTTAATTGTGAAGAGTTTTTTTTTACTACTCGACTTATTTATTCTTACCTGAGTAAGTTTCTTGATCGCTACTTCGATTTTTACTTTTTTACTCACTACAGTAGCAGCACTTTTACACAACCCAGTTTGCTTTGTAGCCATTGCAGCGTTGGTAATTTGCTGAGCCAAGCCGAAGTGTCTGGTTGAATATCTGCTAATCATCTGGGTCTCAGTGGAGACCACAACTCCACAACTCTGGAATCTTAAAAACATACTGCCGTGTATATCAATCACACATGCTAATTTAATGCAAGCAGCTAATGATTATGCAATCAACCCTACAATCAGATGACTTTCTTGCAAAACAGGTGAAATGCATACACATGTTCCTAGCGATAGGAGTCCTATAGGTAGAAGAAACATTACCTTTGATTGTGAGGATTGGGAGACTCCTTCCCTCTGGGTAAAGCCTTAGTAGACCTGCATCCAAACTGTAGTGTTTTTCTTTGTGTCCATCTCCATGCATGTTCCAGAGGTTTCCAACCACAGATTTGAAGTAGGGTTTTAGGGATACTGTGTTTTAATTCCTACAAAACACCAGACTGGAGTTCAGGGCGACACCAGGAAATCCCAAATTGAAAAACGATGACATTAGATCGACTTAACTGAGTTCCGATTCATTTTTTTAAAATAAGAAAATCCCTTAGGTATTCAAAGCATCACATTAGTTCTGGATCTTTCTCACTGAGGACTTGCTGGTCATAACCCGTTGTCTTATTCACAATTGTCCAGCATGATGTTTTTTGCTCAGCATACGCAATCTTTTCCCACCGTCCCTGGTGTGCTGTAACTTTTCTTAATGCTGGTGTTTGTTTTTACATTGGGGAAAAGGAAATGCTCTTGAACGTCATTGGTAATTCAAATGAAATCCCTTGCGCTTGCCAGAGATGGTTAAGGAGAAGGAGGGACCATTGATCCTTGTTTAGACCAGAATAGCCCTTGTTCTGCTGAGAAAACAAATGGAGGCTTTTATTAGAAATAAAGTTATATTAGATGATATCAAAGCAAAAGGGTTTTTTAACAAAGATTTCTCCTTTTTTGAGAAATGAAATGGATGCAATGGTAGCATACCTTTTTTCAAGCTGAAATGGTTGTTTACGGTCTTTCAGAAATAGTGTGAGTGGATAATAATGGGATTAGAAATGGAATTGGAGTTGGAATCTTCAAACTGAATCTTGAATTGATTTTTGCTTAAACCTTAACTTTTAATCTGGCTAATTGCAATGCATTTGTTAGATTGTTTGGTTGGTAGCTTGAAACATATAAATTCTTTATGTAGGTCACTGTTGCGCAAAAAGGCAATCATGTGTCATAGTAAATATAAAGAAAATCTAAAACAACAAAAAAAAAATATGATGGGAATTTTGCAAGGGTTCCATTTTGAAATTCCAAATGGCGAATGATCCAATCAATAATGTTTCCTTTGCATTGAGGTAAATGTTTGGGTTGACTCTTTAAGTCTGGTCTTAACCTAGTAACCAAGTCTAGTCATAGACTGAAAAGAATAGAAAGAGTAGAAAGAATAACAAAGAAAAGAATAAGCTGTTTTTTTGGATTTACTTTCATTTGGACTTGGCTTGGACTGTACCCCCTAAAGATTCAATTTCAGCTAGTCCTGGTGTCACATTTATCTCAGAATTGACAATGGCAGTCTTGACTATAGCCCTAGCATTGTTTTCTTTCAGTTTTTTTTCGATAATGTAAAATCTTTCTGCCATGACTAAAATAAACTGTTATACTGCACAATAATTATTACTATTATACTATAATATTATTGCATATAATACTTCTGCTAAAAATATATAATGGAATAAAAATGACATTATGTGAAAAAGACAGACAGAATATACACATATAAACATGAATCAGTTCTTGTTAGAGTAAATCGAGTATTAAAAAAGGCTCTGGTTGAGACAATCGTAGCTCTACTATAGTTTTAGCCAGTTTCATTTAGCACACTGAACACTAAAAAAATTCAACAGAAAAAAAGAGGAGAAAGGATTTAGTATGCCTGTAATTGGAATCTGCATATTCATAATGACCTCCATTCCATTTAAGGAGGAAAGTCTAAAACCAAAATTAAATAGCAAAAATAATAATATAAAATTGTACTACTAAATAAAGAAATAATAATAAAAATAAATCCAAATGACCAAATAATGCAAGACTGAAATTAAACTAGAAAAAAAAATGGGATGTAGAAAATTATAATAAAAATAAAATGTATTTTTTTTTCTTCACATTTTCAATACTGCTCCGAAAAAGGTGTTAGCGTGTTGTAGTGAATCTCAAGTGTAAAAAAACAGGACATTTATATCTGTCGTCTCGCGGTTTCAACTGTGTTTCTATTTGCAGGACAATCTGTTTATAACAATGTTTATATTTTCTCTTTGTCACTGAAACAAAAGGTCTTCCACACAAAACAGTAAGCTGTTGACTGGCTGATGCTCACGGTGGTGTGTGAATATGACTGTTAAACAGTAATGTTTACTGAACGGTGTACAAACAGCACACTGCTGCACTGATCACATATTCGTGAATAACTCTCTAAAAAACTTTATTATTAATTGGAACAGCACCTGAAGATGTTGACAAGGATTAGACTGAAATGAAAAGATAAAAAGTGTGTGTTAAAACAGTGCTGAACTGAAATGCAGCAGTTTTTAGCACACGTTTTCAGCCACTTCAAACAGCTCCCTTTTGAACATGGCAAAATAAACGGAGCCGCTTAATCTAATCCCTTTTGAAATTTGACTGAGATCTTTCGAATGCTAACAAGTCATAAGTATGTGTGGAAATATTTTCTATGATCCAGCTGTTTGTGTTGTTTGTCGCAGTGTGGTTGAAAGCTTTATGAAACTGAAAGACGGCACAGAAATTTGGATTGCTCATAAAATGTATGTGAGAGCTGAGCTCAGTTCCAGGCATTTTAAACTTGATGAATTCATTTCACCCATGAACAATTTTTAAGATCTCCTAACCTTCTTCTAAACGTACCAACTTACGGGTTACATTAACTTCAAATCAGTAATACATGCACTGTAAATTCTTGATTTAGTGTGCAACGACAAAACACAGTTAAATCGTGTGCATAATTTTTCATCTAAAAGCTTGAGGAAAAAAAGGTCAGGGAGTTGGGCACCCCTTACTATTTAAATCCAAATTTAAAGTTTTCCCTAAGTTTTAATAAAAGCCTTTTCACTGCTTATATATGGTGTGTGTATTATACATAATCCAATATACAAGCCATAACATTTCCACCGCATTTGACTAATTACAATCATAGAAAAAAAATAGATAAAAGTTTTTCGCAAAAGACAAATGAAATCTCAATCAGTTGCTTATACTCAAATCGATGTAGACAAAGCAGTAAGTAGTTACATACCAATATGACAAATCAGCCATAACAATACAAAAACTGATAGGTGAAGTGACTAGTATTGATTATAGACATGTAAGCAGTCAGTTTAGAAAACTGATGTGATGGAAGCAGAAAAAACTGGCGAACAAAACAATCTGAGAGACTTCAAGAAGGACCAGATGGTGATGGCTAAATTACTTGGTCAGAGCACCTTCCAAAGCGGCTGGTGTTGTGGAGTGTTCCCAGTATGGTTAGTACCAAAAGTGTTCCAAGGAAGAACAACCGAGAAAAAAAAGGCAAGCCTTGGATTCTGTCATTCATGTGGATGGTACTTTGACACGTACCACCTTCCTAAGCTTTAACTGCAGACCAGGTTACACTCCTTGATGGCAACGGTATTCTCTAAAGGCAGTGGCTTCTTTCAGCAGGATTATGTTCCCTGCCACACTGCGAAAAGCTCAAGGTGTTGACTTGGCCTCTAAATTCGCAGCATATCAATACGATCAAGCCGCAGTGGGATGTACTGGACAAACAAGTTTGATCCATTAAGGTTCCACCGTACAACTTAAAGGACTTAAAGGATCTGCTGCTAATGTCTCGGTGCCACTGCCACGGTGCCAGATGTCTTGTGTGGTCCAGGCCTTGATGGCTGAGAGAAGTTTTGGCAAGACAATATTAGGCAGGTGGTCGCAATGTTTTCTGATTGTTGTATGCTACAAATGTACATACATTTATATATACTAAAAAAATTTTTACCAAACATGGTCCAATAAAAACATCGAATAATTTTAAGCTTGTTTGGAAGATTTCTTAATTTATTTATTTTTTTAATATTTTAAAACATTTGAAGCAAATTGTTAAGCAAATGTTTTACTTAAAGTGGTAAATGAGTTATAAGGGTATCTTTAGTTTTAGCATTAAAATGTATGCCTTATATTGATCATTTTCACTGCCAGTCATGCCACATGTCTTCACATGTATGTCGGACATACGTGTATGAATATTATGTGGCTGATTCCATGATAGTGAGAATATGAAGGAGATATGGGACAAATAAATGACTGCCTGTGCTGACAGCACAAATGAAAGCAAATAACAGGTCGAGATGTCCGCTGATTCGCACACACCCACACAAGAACTGCAAAGGTTAACATTCTGAGCTTAGCAGCTAAAGCTGTTTGTCAGCTAGTTCTCGTTAAGAACGTTGCAAAATGTACCAAATGTGCTGCCAGATTCCAGTGTTAAATGTACGATTTGGCAATAAATCAGATTTAGACAATGTCCCCTTTACTCCAAGTGTAGTCAATCATCCAAGACATGTTTTGCTCTCTGAGGACTTTTGCTAGTTTTGGCTTATGTACCTAATAATCTAGCTGTTTTCAACCAAATATGTCATAATTTTTACAGAAAAGACACACAAAATGGGTGTTTGTTTAGACACAAGGAATTTGCCTTTAACATTTCAATTTTGTTTTTTTAGAATTAATTTTCTTAAAATCTTTCACATGATTTACAGTATTAACCTTCCAGCCTTCGCTCCCCCACGTAAATCAATGAGCCTTGGCCTCCCATGACTCTGATGCTGGTTCAACACTATTTTTGATAGATACTCGTCTAGTAATCACAATTTGTGTGTATGTGCGTATATATGTGTGTGTACATGTGTGTGTGTGTGTGTGTGTATTTTTACACAAAATGTAGAACTGTATGAGCTCTAAGAAGATATGGTTTACATAAGTTGTAGTGGAAGATCTTGAGTGGCCTGCTATAGAGCTCTGATCTCAACGCTATTGAACACCTTTGGTATGATTTGGAACTGTGACTGCACCCCAGGCCTCCTCACCTACATCAGTACCTGCCTTTAATAACACCCTTGTGGCTAAATGAGCGGGCATTTCCACAAGCACCCTCTAAACTCTATTGCAGCAAATGGTAGACTGATTGTGGAATGGGAAAAAAACTTCAGGTGTTCATATATATATATTGATATATTGATATATTGATATATACACAAGAACTCAAATTTGTTGCCAGTTATTTAGGCAAACAAAACAGTATGTTGAGTTATTTTTAGAGGACAGTAAATCTGTACTGCTATACAAGCTGCACATTAACTACTCTAAAGTATATCCAAGTTTCATTTCTATATGATTGTGCCTTAAGAACATTTTTGAACGTGGTCGCTGAAATTTGAATGGTGTACTCATTTTGTGACATAGTGGAGATACAGCATGAGGAGATTTCACCATACAGTATGCACGACTCACTTGGGAATGGAAAAAGCAATAAGATGTTGGCTTTTACTGCATTCTACATTATAGTGTTATAGATATTCTATTAATTTAGTTACAAATAATGAGATCTTTAAGGAGAAATGTTCTTAAAGCAATTATGCTATTTGTCCATTAAAGGCATTACATTTTAAACTTACCGTTATCAGGTTTCACATTATTTTACTATTAAGAATTACAAATGATCCTTGATCTAATATAAATGGAATAAAAGTATATAAGCCCTTTTCTTGTTTCCTGAATGTGTTGCAGTGCAAAGTAAATGTGTAAATGTTCACTATTTAAATCAATTGTGGGATAGATGCCATAAGGCACTTCCATTATAACTGCATTAATGGCTAATATATAAACTTCGGATATGTTAAGTAAGAACAAACTGCATCTCGAAGTCACGTTGGTTTAAAGTCACAGAGATGATTGGATCTAAATGTAAAAAGACAATGGGAGAGATTTAACCTGAATCACACTGTACTTTCACTCCTGTTCTGGATTTATTGATAAGCACATCTTATTACTTTATAAAAAGAAAAGCTACATATCCATAAATCCATCATTTTTAGATTGGAAAATCTGTCCCAACTCGTTCTGTTTACTGCATGTGCATCTTTCCTTGCTAAATCCTCCATCCACTGCCGCCTGGGTCCGAGTGCTAATGGAATTTGAATTGTGTTGACTTGAGAGGGATGGGCAGAATTTTACAGATTAGCTTTTCAATTCATACAAAACACAGCATGTCTTTTGCAGACTGCCGTGTCTGGAGAGTGGGAAAAAAAAACAGTCCTCACTCTTTAAATCTGAATGCCTCCATCCAATTCTGATCTGATGCACAAATCCACTGTACTTCAAGGAGCACCGTGTGTGTGGGCTCGGATTCTGGGAAAATGATTGTGTATTTATGCCACCTTATTTGCTTAATCTGTGCATGTCAGAGTGCTTACTGTGTGTGTGCGTGTGTGTGCGTGTGTGCGTGTGTGTGTGTGTGTGTGTGTGTGTGTGTGTGTGGCTGCTTAACTATTCAGCAAACAGCAGCACCTTATTTTTCCCTCACAATTCATCATTTGGCAGGGAGAGAGAGGGGGAGGAGGGTCATGAACTCATTGGAGAATAAGTTGGAGGCTGGCATTACTGTCAGAATGAGGAAAGCTTCCATTAATTTGACGGTGAACCAATTCACTGGCGAGAACGTGGCAAAAAAAAGTCTGTGTACATGCCTGTAGGTGTGTCCATGCATATGTGTGTGTTTTGGGAACAAAATACCAACAGCATGACAAAATGATGAATGTTCCTCCATGAGCTTAGCTTTAACATTAATGGCTGTGTGTTAATGTTTGCTAGGGAACATGCATGTGCGCCGAGCAGCTGCTCATAGAGTCGACACAAGGAGAACGCTACAAAATGTGAAGATGCATCAGTTTTATGGCTTGGTGTTTATTAGCTTACTCCATTATTAAAATAATCTCTCTCACGCAGCAGCTTTAGCAGATCTCATTTCCCAGTTCTATCGCAGATATATGAGACCGCAGGAGTGGAGTCAACTTTCATAATCACTATAGCAAAAAAATAAAAAGAATAATAACGTTTTGTATATAGCGGGTATCCACTGGACAGTGCGGTGTAGAAGGTTTTATCCAAGGTTTTATTGCTGTTTCCGTTCCCAAGTGAGTCATGCAAATGAGAAATTTGAAATAGCGTATACCGCTGATTGGTTAGAACACAATTGTCACAACTACCTCATGAGTCCTATAAATTTGAAAGAAAAATAAAACTAGGACTGCATCTCCAACTTTAAAGTGTCATGCAATACGGCAAAGGCGGATGCAAGTGGAGGCGTTATTTATAGTGCAGATGTAAAAATCACTAAGACAAAGAAAGCATAGCCCTAGCGTGAAGAAGAGGCCCGTGAAACCCAGCAACAACAACCACTAGAAACTTGAGACACTCTGTGAGGTGCGAGGGGAAATTTTAATGAACAAAGAATTGGATTCAGTTGCAAATGTAACTGGTTGAAAATACATTATGTAGCATTACATAAAATGTTGCACCTGATGTTTCATATTATATGTTTCCCCTTTTATTTTGTATTCAGTATGCTTGCTGCTTAGCCCCACCCCATCCCTTTCTGATGTGTATGTGAATGGGAAAGGTATGTTTTGCAGAGCTGTGATAAACTTTGTCTTTTCTTTTTTTTGGCTTTATTTTAATGTTTATCTAATGTTATATTCCCATATATTTTATAATTTTCTAATTCTGTTTCAATTAACTTTTGCATTTTGTTTTTGCATTTTGTTTTTGACTTACCAAATTTATTTAGCAGACATCATATGGGGCAAACTCACAGATTTAAAGATTTTTTTTATCTGACAAAAAAGGCAAGCCATCCCAGCTGCAGATGTTGCAGAGCGGCACAGATTTATACAGACTATATATACATTATATACATTAATACAGAAACACAATGCTGAGACTATACCAGTTACATAGTCAGTTTGAAATGATATATAGTGGTGCAACGGCTGATAGCAAACATTTTCCGTGGCCTTAATCCTGACACGTATCGCTGTAGCAAATATCAAGTCACTACCAATGATGTCAGTGTTTCCTTGAAATATTATTTAGGATTCAGCCTGGCAAGTTGAAATATCTGTTCTACCTGACCGTACAGCGCGGCAGTGTGTAATAACATTTTCAGTGAGCCGGAAAGTTCCGTTTAGTCACTGCTTTACGTCTTCCCACATACAATCGTCTGCCAAGTAAAAAGATCAATCAAACCTTGAAGCTCCTCCATTGTGGATACTCTTAGTTAACGGTAGCATCAGGCAGGAAATGGTGTAATCACCAAACGAGCTCCAAAGAACTCCTAGTTCCGTTAGATGATAGAAACCTGAGACAAAAACATAAATGTTCCCTTAAATGATTAAGAGATGTTTTGCATTATTAGAATTTTTTAAGAGGCTCACCTAGTCTGTTTGAATGAGCTCAATATATAATAATACATTTATGGAGATTTTATATATATATATATATATATATATATATATATATATATATATATATATATATATATAGGAGTTCAAGCTGTGGCATCGCCTATCTGCCACTCTTGGGCCTTTAACCCAGGGGTGTTGTAACCTGTTGAGCCTGCTCTCTGACCCTAGCTACCTAATATCACTGAGATCTGCTAAGAAAGAATTTCACTGTGCTGTAAAGTGCATGTGACAAGTATAAAGAACCTTTCTTTTCCATTACGCTTAAATGTACGGCATTTGGCAGATGCCCTAATCCTGAGCAAATTACATTTATCTCATTCTTACAACCGAGCAGCTATGGGGTTAAGGCCCTTGCTCAAGGGGCCCAAAAGTGGCAGCTTGGCATGGCAGGGATTTTAACTCACAACCTTCAGATCAAAAGTTCAATGCGTTAACCACTAAGCTACCATCTCCACAACAAGGCAACGCTGGACACGGTATTTTTAAAATGCAGACAGATTTTAGCCTGTAAATTCTTTAGGCTTCTCGGAATAGAGACTTTGAAGAAAAGGGGAGATTCTAGTAACTAATAATATCTCGAGAACGCGGGCAATTTGTACCGAGGTAAATGTTGGTTTAAAGATGTCTCATACGGTTCATACGAGTAAAAGATTGCAATACGTTTCTATGCCGCATATGCTCGTGCCAGAATGGTAATATGTGAAATATAGAAGGTGCAAAATAAATTTAATGCATGCACATATTTTTAAAAAAGTGGTTTACATTAACATTATTGGTTCTATTATAACATCTATATTATAACCAATTTGAGTTTTTAGAATATGACAGCATTTTTTCTGGCTTTTATCAAAATAAGAGTGTAGAAAAAAACGCTGGTAAGGGATTGACTAGAAACCAGAAACGTTCCACTGCACACCTGTTATATTGTATTAAAATAAAATACAAATAAAAATGAAAAAGGAATTGCTTGATGACATGCTGTTTTAGGAAAATTGTCCTTTTATCGAGTGTTTTATTCCTTACTTAATCACCAAGTAATGGTTTTCAGTAACAGTTGCTGAAAATTCGTATCATTTATATGTTCACTGTGTTCTTGTTCTAAGAAAATGTTCAATTCCTTCGCCACAACTTAGCCAGTATGAGCTTGAATTCCCCAAGTTCGGGGTTTGGGATGGATCTTATTACTCCCCAAACACTGCATAGGTTAATAGGGGGAAATATTTGATTCGCTATTGTCATTAGTCATTATTAAATAGCCTGATATATCTGTAGGAGCTTAAAATACTACAACTGCCTAGACACGCACACACACACACACACACACACACACACACACACACACACACACAC
>JAAIIK010000041.1:4223543-4250733 GCA_014706435.1 Silurus glanis | reverse complement strand
ACACACACACACACACACACACACACACACACACACACACACACACATATATACACAAAGAGAAACCAGCACACTCACAGAGACACAGTATGATGTGACCAGACTCCTAACAGAGCCAGTATAATAGCCAGTCAGTGAGCAAGAGAGAGAGAGAAAGACAGAAAGAGAGAAAGAGAGGGAGATAGTGAGAGTTATAACATGACATAAAGTGGTAAGGGCGACTTAACCAGGTGTTCCTCCACCTCATTTCCTCCGAGTATAAGCGAGAGAGATATATGAGGAGAAAAGGGTAAAGAGGGAGTAAGAAATATGGACAGGATGCTGACATGCGTTTGCTTCTCTCTCTGTGACTGAGCGGTCCTAATAAAGCTTTTAGCTCGGATAATTAAGAGTTACCCATATGCAGAGCTCGATGCTCGATTTACCACCGCTCATTCTCTTCTTTCAGTCTCCACTCCCTCCCTCTTTCCACCTCCCCCTTTTTTCCTAATCTGATTCTGAATCATTCACTGTGACCCTTTCTCTCCTCCCTGCTGGATAAATCCCTCGCTCCATCCTTCGTCTATTTGGCTCTGCCCTTTGAGACGGTGCCATTTTTTGCACCATTCATACAGTTGCTGTATTTTCCATCCCCTCTCTCTCTCTCTCTTCCATTCTATTTCTCTCTCACGCTCTTCCTTTTATGTTTCCTTGTCCCTCTCGCTCTCTTTCCCCCTTGTATTCTTTCTCCTCAGCCTCTCTTTCCATGTCTCTTTCTCCCCTTCCTTTTTTCTCTCTCCTTCTCTTTCCTTTTTCTCTCTCACTCCTCACTCTTGTTCTCACCTTCTTTTTTTCTCTGTATCACTCTCCCTCCTTTACTATGTCCCTTTCCTCCTCCTCTTTCTCTCTCACTCCTATTTTCCCTCTCATTTTCTTTCTCCATCTATATAGTCCTAACTCCCCCTACCCCCCTTTTCCCACAGATGTTTAGAAGTGCGGTATGAGATGAGCATTGACGTGTCGTATTCAGCGAAGAGATGACGAGTAGAAAAGCTAGTTCAAGGGCGGTGTGGGGGAAAAGAATGAATAGAAGGAGGACGAGATGAGGTGCTGGCTTTTCACAATGGCAACGTATCAGTTAAGGAACCGCAAGAACAAAAGAATATGACGGAGGACGGGAAGAAGCTAGCTGTGTGCGTCTTTGAAGTATGGAGGGTGTTTGGCTGAAGAGTTATGGGCAAATAGGATGAAATAATGCAAGCATTATGTATGTATGCACTGCAAATATGATACATACAGTGCATAAATATACATACATACATACATACAGCGTCTCTTCTTCTGCATACATTTTCACTGGCGGTTAATAGAACATATCCATTAAAGACGGGAAAAAATATCCATCTTATATATGGATGTTACACTATATTGTCACAGACACAGTGAACATTAACATCAGTGATAAAATATTTGTTGCTGCTGTATCTGATATTATGCATCTATGCATCTAAAGAAAAAAAAGTTAACTAGCATACATCTTAGAATCCAATGCTGAGTTGCTGAATTTTTTAATCTGATTGGCCAGAATTTATTAGTTCATTTTCTATTGCAAGGCTGTATCACTAAATAATATATAATCACAGATTTATAATTAAAGTTTCCTTAGAATTAAAGATTCATTTAAGGAGATGATTAGATAATTATATGGAATGAGTTTCCAATGTGTGTGTTTTCTAAGAGTATGTTTTCCACCATTGGAAAGTCTTCACTTACTTATTACAGCCTTTGTTCAACAGGGCATTACTTATTCCTTTCTCAACATGTAGTCACACAGTCAATCTGCATTCACACTAACAATGATACTTGCAGTTTGTAAGCATTTACTGGAGACAGATGTTCGGATTTGCCACATTTACATGGCAAACATAATTTACAGTTAAAAGGAAGAGACCTTGAGAGTAGAATTTCCATCTTCAGATGTGAATATTCAAACACTGTCAAGCCAAAAATATTTGCGCGTGCTGACCATCACATCCATAGTATGTCCTTTTTAAACATCCCATTCCAAATTTAGTCTCTTATTCACTGTTTTAATAAGCACCACTATTCTGGGAAGGCTTTACACTAGATTTTGTGGGTTGGAGTTTGTGTTCCTTTATTCACAAGAGCATTAGTGAGATGATGATGTTGGGAATGAGAAGGTCTGGAGTTTTTTCTAAAGGTGTCCAGTGTAGGACACTCATAATCTTTTTGGTTTTTTGTGTACATTTTTGATGCTGGAACACGTTTGGCTTTATTAGTTCCAATAAAGAGAAATTGTACAAATATTTTTGTGAAAGAGTCAAATATGTGTGTGATGGTCAGATGTGCACAAACCTTTGGCCATAAAGTGAAAAAAAAAACATTATATGTTCAAACATTATATAATTGTATCATAAATGGGCATGTTATAATTATATGATTAGACATTGTTGATTTTTAGAGCCACCAGACAAACCAATTCAATGCCATTCCATACCACCAAGTCATTGATTTATTTTCTAATGTATAATGCGGATATTAACTAAAGCTTATACCCTGAATAGGCATGATTGGCTTATTGCACATATGTGTAAAGGTGTTCCTGTTACAGAGTGTGCTGAGTATATTGTTACAAATGGACTTAATGGATATCATGTAACTCCTTCAAAAGACACCGGGCAGTAGGCGCCTCCTCGTTAAGTGCTCGCTAAAAGTGCCAGTTATAAACACCCTGACACAGCTGGAAACGTTTTCAAAGCAGCAACCCAAAGAAACATTCTAATTCGTTCGATTTCAGTAAGCACTTTATCCTGATCAGGGTCACCCCGAAGCCGAACGCCTATCCGGGAACGCTGGTTGTAAAGCATGAATACACCCTGGATGGGACCCAGTCAATCACAGGACACCGTGCAACATCAGATATCGATTTCGGATGCTTAAAATGCGTCGGATGACTACATTGAGGCACTTGATTCAACTGTGTGTGCGGAAATGATGGTGCTGTAGTGCTACTGTTGCAGTGCAAGCTCTGGCTCCTACTGAAATCCAAATTATATTGAAGTTCTTACAATTAGGTGTGAAAATCCTTATTGAATTAACAAGTGATAGCGATTATGTTCAGTGGTAATGCATGTTTAAAGTAAGCTAGCTGTCTATACATATATATGAACTGAATTATATTTACTAGTGCAAGAACACAGAAAGAAAGGAGCCACTCCTAGCAAGCTTGATTAGTGTCGACCATGCTGTGTGTAATTAAAAGTGTGAGCAATTGTAGCATGCTTCAATACCCCTAAACAACCCTCACCATCTCCCCTCCCCTCCACTCCACTCCACTCCCCCTACATTTGCCTCTTGCCTTGACCCAGAGTTTTAATCATGTCATACTAAATTGGAAACAAGATGCATCTTTTTGTCAGAATGCATTAACCAGATGAAATATACTAAGACAACTATAGGAGTGTATCACACTATTGATCACACCAGCAGTGTGTGGTGATATTAGATAGAAGGGATAGATATCTATCAATAACTTAACACTGAAACTCTTATGGTTAACCAATACATTATCTCCCAAGGCCTCATTGATAATAATAATAATAATAATAATAATAATAATAATAATAATAATAATAATAATCTGTTACTTAATGAATACACAAATGTAGCTAATCCTGGATCTACATTAGTAATTTAATTAGTAAGTTTGTTTTTTTGTTTTGTTTGTTTGTTTAGTTTTAATTTTAGTTTAAATGTGTAATGCTTGACTGGCTTCTTGTCATGTTTCCTATGAATAATAAAAACAGTAAACAGTAAAGGTCTACCCCTTTCATTCAAACACACACACACACACACACACACACACACACACACACACACACACAGAAAACCTACAGTTCTGCTCTCTGCTGTATGCTGATTAGACAGTGTTTACATACTCTATATTTTGTGTTACATTTTTCAAGGGGAAAAAAAATAACAGTAAATAATCCACTTCTTTTCAGCATGAAGAAATCCGCATCATGATGGCTGATGATGTATATCGGATATGTCACTGAAATGGGCAAGAATGTATTAGCCTAAATGAAGATCAAATCTAGACGAGTCAACGATACGAGTGATACGTGATGACGAGCCGCCACGACCTCTCCGTTTGAATTTGATAATGATTCGCGTTGCCACAACCTGACTATACGTAAATCGATTGTTTATGCATTGTGATGGATTTTTATTTTTTTTTTCAGTTTAACCTTTTATCCGTTATCATGTTACATGACTCATGAGCTTGCTGTTAAGATAAATTGACAGCTGGAGTATACTTTGTCACAATAAATATATCATATATAATTTTTAGCACAGTGCACCTCGTTTCCAATTTGGTGTTGACATGAATGAAGCTCGGGGTCAAGAAATCAATGTAAGGGGGAGTGAGAGAAAGAAAAGAGAGAGAGAGATGGAGGTGGAGACGAGAGCATACCGTATATTTGCAACATATGACGTGTTTTAAGTGTGAAGCAAATACGTTTAACCCCTGTTGCTGGTGCCAGACAGCAGACAAAGGCAATACAGGGGAGCTGCTGGTCTTCTCAGAGTGATGCATTCAGCCAGCTGAGCTCCACTAATCACTAGCCTGACACACACACACATACCTACCTACATACGCAGCAAAAAAAAAAAAAAAAATTCATGCTTCAATACTCATTCCCATCCCCCCAACCCCCAAGATTTCCTCTTACTCACTGTATAAAATCCAGTTTGTACCCCCCCACAGACACACATCCTTATCTGAATTTCCCAAATCTCCCTTTTTCTCTAACACACGCTCACACACTCTCACACTCTCTCTCACACACTGCTGCCTCTACCTCCTTTCGGTAAATGATGCAGTGACTGGAAATAAACAGGCAATTTAAGTGCTGGACACCTCACTGCTTTCTCTTCCTCTTTTTACCACACACACACACACACTGCGCACTATCACACACTCGCCTCTCCCTGCTGCCTCTGTCACACTCTGTCACACACAGGTTGCGGGAGGGAGCAAGGTCAATGTCCTGCTAGCAGAATGTGTTCTCACCGGGTTGTGCTTAAGCACAGCTGAAGATACACTCGGCTCAGCGCTGCAGCGAATACACAATCACGCACACTCTGTGATCAATAAGGCAGGTGTGTGCTGTCGCTCTGCGATGGGGCTAGCTGAGGAAATGACGGGAACGCTCCGTGTGATGGGGTGTGTGAGGGTTAGTGCAGGTTAAAACTCTCCAGCTCACCACTTATCGTTTTCATTATTGTCATTATTTCCTAGAGCATCTGTGCTGTATTTACGACAGAATCCTAAATAAACAAGGTCTCCTCAGTTCTTTCTCCTGCTTTCTCACACACATATTTCTTTTTTAGATCAGGGCTATTGTGAGTTTATGGCATCACGTAGTCAGATTCATGGATCATTATTTAGCATTTGTATACATCATTTTCAGTGTAGTTGTTTATTCAAAGCGAAAATTTGTTTAACATAATGCCTTTATTGGCATCTGTATTATCTGGCTCTGATAGTTCCTCAAACATAGCTGTATCTCTTGAGTGATAACATGCTTGCGATTGTTTAAATCCCATTCACAGGGTTATTATTTATATTTTACTTGCAAAGTATTCTAACAAAATTAGTGTTTTCTATTTCTTGAAATGAAAATAAACTAGCTGCCTAACCTAAACCACCTGAATCCTGACCGGGCAGATACTAAGGCCCCATTTTCATGTTAATAACTGTGGTCTGTTAATTATTTTCTATTACTTACATTATTTGATAAATATGGTGCTATTTCTTTGTAATTTCTTCAATAATCATACTCCTGATGCACACATGTAGTCACAACAAATTGCCCCGCAAACCTTCCTGACTAACTTGGTATACAAAAGAAAGCAATTACAGCACCTCCAACTTGTATCTGCATTTGTTTCTGTTCAATTCAATGAAGTGTTCACATTCGGCTACCTGTACATTCCTGACTGAGTAGTCGTGTCTGTTGCGTTTGTTAATAGCTGCTAAAAAAAAAAAACATGAACGAGTAGAGTAGCTGAAATGCGACGAGATAATGGTAATCCGATGCAGTCATTCTAAACTTCCATACCTATTGCTGTAAAAGGTAGGGCTCTGGTTAATTAGCCTGCTGCTTCCACCAGCATCAGTGTGACGAGAATGGTGAAAAGCAAGGATCATTTTAAAACCTGATGTGCTTGCGATGGGTTCTATTCTAATCAGAGTAGCTATTTAAAGCAGCTGGAAATGGCAAAGCACAAATCAGGTATGCTCAATCTTATCTTATTTTCCCTGCTTGCTATATGCACTGTACCACCAGAAATATGTGCAAAATGCACCAGATTTTTGGACTTACCTATTTTGCAAAAAGGAAAAAAGGTTGTGTAATTCCTACTTTCCTTTTCAGCACCATGAGTCGCCAGAAGGACATCACTGCCAATCACTGTGTATTGTGAAATTTACAAAAATGCCACTGCCATGTTTTTTAGGTTTAAATAGTAAAAAAAAAGGATATAGCCTATGCAGCTTGCATTTAATCACCTATCACTGTTAACCTCAACAACAATGTACTGTAATGAATGGACATCCAGTGCCACCCAGATGAGGATGGGTTCCCTTTTGAGTCCACAGTCACTAGTGGTTTGCTCATTAGGGAGAAACGTACAATTCTAAGAAACAAACATAAACTTTTTATTACCGCTTTATTTGAATAAAGCTTCTTTGGGACAATGTCCACTTACAGAGTGCCATTCATTAAACCAAGAGGTTGCAGCCTGTAATTCCACCAGTATACAGAATACATAATTACCATTAAGTGTTTCCCAATGCATTCCAATGATGGTACATCTTACTTTCTTACCATCTTATATATATACACACACATTTATTATTATTATTTTTTTCAAAGTAAACACCTTCACTGCTAGCATTACCTGTAGTAATGTCTCCTATTTCATTTGTTACAACAATGCCTTCTATTAACTTCTATTTGGCAGCCAGATATAAAATGACAATATTCTATTTAGCTATTTCATTTTATAATAGTGATAATAATCTGCCCCCCTGCAATCTTCATGTCTGATTTAATGTTGGTCATGAAGTGTAATTACTAGCGCTGTTGTCATGGCAACAAAACGATGACACTCTGAAGCCCTTGGCATTGATGATCCTTGGTCCCATATCAGTACCATTTTGACGCTGGAATCCAAATTGAGTTTGCTCGTTTGCAGTGGAAAAGTGTGGAACTGGTACAGGTCCGTTTGTAGTCTGACCTCTTGAAGCCATTGACAAAAATAATCCACTACTTAGTCCTTTTATTTTGATGACTGGAGTAATATTACTATCTGTTTTGTGTGTAAGAAAAAGAGAGTGATCAGCCTTCTTAAAGTCAGCGCTGTTCACAGGCACAGGAGATGAATAGAAGATCGTTGGAGACCCTTTGTGTGGGTGTGTGGGTGTGTGAGCGTGTGTTGGAGTGAATAATAAATAGAGTCTAATGATTTTAATGTGCATGCATGTTGACATATCCCACAGTCTTTGTACCACTTCAGCCACTGTTCAGCCCTGTAAAGGCGTACATCTCTTGCATCTTCCCTACCATGCATTTTCTTTCTGTTTTCTTTTCAGATAGTGTCTATGTTGTCCCTCAACAACTTTCTCCTTACACTTCCAACACCACCGCCCAAACATCCATGCATGTTCCTTGAAAAATACATTTATAAGCATACACCCAACATCAACCCACTTTAACCCAAATAATTCAAACAAACATTCTCAAACTCAAACACTCCCTAACAGTTCCCCAATTACATTCTACATACTACCATAAATACCCTAACAACATACCCAAGCATCCTTTTAGCCCTCTTTTAACCTTGTCCAAAACACCCCCAAAGCCTCCACTGTCCTTAGCATTATTCTCTCCCATCCCCAAAACACTGAACAATATTTGTGTCTATAGAGGAGAAAATTCTGCACGTTCTGTAATAACACATAGTCACTATTTCTGCAAAACATCCTATTCCTAAGCTATTCCTCAGATCTACCTAATTCCATAATCCATTATTATAATCACAGCACCAATCTTTTTTGCAACATGCATTAATATCCTTTTCGTTATGTCCAACAACATTCTCACAATATCCACACTCTCTCACAATGTTCTCCAAAATTATCCCAACCCCCAAGAACCATCTTCCCAGTGTCCTTCACTTCAACCCATTGTATCTAAAACTTTCCTCTCAGCGCGCTTGCAACCCAACAACATCCCCAGAGCCCTTAGTATATCTTTTTAATACCCCAAAACACTTAACATCTCTTCAATGTTTACATTCTTGCATCATCTCATTGGTGGAGTCTCTTCCAAATATCCCAAGCAGCTTCCACTTCGATGTCTGTAACAGTGTATCTTTTAAACACCACAGCATATCCACCCCAGTGCCCCTGCATCATTCACACCCAAAGTCTCAAATAAGATTCCCTAAACATCAAGTGCAACGTCTGCTGAATGTGCCGGTAACTTTCCCCCCAGAATCTAAACAACATCTGGATAAAAGGGAACTCAATTTGCTTTTTTATCCCCAAACAGAAGGAGCAACTGGACTGTGTCAATCTCCATATGGCAGCCTTTGACTTATGAACCCCTATTAAAAAAAACCTTTGTCTTTCACACTTAACAAAATTAAATTTCACGTTAAATAGATGCAGTTTGTGGGAAGTTGTTAAATCAATGTGGAGGAGGAAAAAAAAAACCAACTCTGAATATTGAATTGCCATTTGCCTTAAAAAATGGTTTAGAGAAGTGCTGTGGGAAAAAAAGAGACTGGATCAAAAAATATTGTCCGTTTACATTATTGTGCTTTGATGATTATGTGTTGTTTGGCTTTGTGAAGCTCTTGGCTAAACAGCTAGGAGCTAATTATTTTTCTAAGAAAAGTGACGAGGAAAGGAGCTGTTTACCTTATAAACAAAGTAATTCTATTAGAAAAAAAGAAACAATAACTGCATTTTATTCCACTGCGCTACTATTCTGAATGCCAGGTCAGTGGAGACAGTTTACCTTTTGGATTGTCATTACTGTAATGATCTTGTTTGCACTCACTATAGGGGAGGAAACATTAACTAACAACAGGTACTTCCAAATTCCGGGCATCAGCAAGTTCAGTGCATGCCATAAAACCTTATGTATCCGTGCAAAACAGTCATGATGGGTGATGAAAGCTCAAATCAACACTATGCTTGTCTAAAAAGAAAAAAGTAATGTCTAATACCCATTGTGCTTAATTCCAATGATTTCCTTTAGACTGCACAGTCATTTTCTAGCACCGACACAAAAGAGGCACATCCAAGCACCTGACTTCCAGCTATTACTCTAAAATCTTCAGAAAACATTCACATCTCTTTCTTACTATCATCCTCTGTTTACAGCTAATGGTTGCACTATTTATAACACTATTTATACATTTATATTTATTATTTAGCTATTCTAAGCTAAAAATAGGCCTGTTTACAGTTTTTTCACAGCTCAAGGGAAGTGCATATATTTAAAAAGCATCTGAAGCTGAAGACTAACTACTCTAAAGTTGAAGCAATGTGACAGATGGCAATGTTTTCTTAGCTAATGGAATAAAATGTAAAACCATGCATGCTGGAGAAATTGAAAGATAATTATATTAAGGTTTATATCTCCAGCATGGATTTAATGTGTCTTATTTTGTTAAGTTGATTTTTCTTCTCCTGTCAAAATGAACTGGTAATTGTATAAATATCAGGGTTCTGTAAGGAATAACACAACAGAACACGCTGTTTAGCAACTATAAACAATTAAAATGCCATTCTTTAAATTATGAATCATTGTAATTATTGGAAAATCTCTGTGGTATGAGCAGAATGTCACTCCAGATGATGCTGTTATACAAAAATAATGTATATGTAAGGTAGTGGCTTCTGCCTTGGCATCTGTCTTGTGCACCACCTCCATTGTCAACCCCCTCAATTACACCACAGTGATTAGCCAATGATTACAATGTTTCATTAATTAATCAACAATATGTACATTTTAATGGTTTATAGTTAGATTTAATGCCTTGAATTATTGGAGAGACAAGTTAGTTCTTGTTCTCACTAGCCACCAAATCATTCCCTCACCAACCCCTCTCTGTCTGTCTTCCTTTGTCCCACTCTTTCTTTCTCTCTCTCTTACACACACACACACACATACTCAGAGCACAGCCTGTCATTTTACCGAGAACATGTCAAAAACAGAAAGCAGTACCAAGACAGCGGGTTCTTACTATCGAGATTTTTTCCATAAATGGTAAACGTCTCCAACAAAAAGTCACCACATCAATGACTAGAATCAGTTTTATCTCATTTTTTTTACTGGCCCTTCAATTATGTACAGCACTTGTAATCCATCTTACACTTAATATTTCTGTTAAAAACTAGTAACTAAAAATAAGGCACACCTTCTGGCCAGTCAGATTAGAGCATTCAACTGCTGTGGTATCAATGCACAATATCAGATTTTAGTGTCTGATATCCGAGTGTAGATCAAAATATTTAGGAATACCACTGTAAATAATGTGTTAGACATCAGTGCTTTACGCTGCATTACCAATTTGAAGACTCAGATCAGACTGACTGCAAGCAGATGTTAACAGCTGTACTGGATTCAACGGCTTGCTTAGGGCTCTCTAGCTCAAGTTGTGTAAAGCTAGACTGAGCTCCACTTGCATGAAGTGATGTTCCCTACACCCAGCATAGTCTGTCCTTGTTTTTTCAAGTCAACAAAGCAAGACATTCCAACCATTTCCATTAAACCTATTTTCATAACTACTCGCTACCAGTGCTTTATGTGTTCTTGATAGAAGGTAGTTTTTTCTTGAACCTTTTTTTAATGGGTTCTTGGTTTTTGATGCCGTAACCAAAGATGGCTTCTTTCTATGAACAGTTTACACTCAATTATTTTCACGTTTGAAAAAAATCTATTCCATTTTCTAAAGTGTAAGTGAAAATAAGCACTATGCAAATAAGCATGACAATTCAATGAATATGTAAATGGTATTCATGACATGATCTGGCTGAACTTTTTGAGTACGGTTTAGCTCGTTTCCCCTTGAGACGTCTGGCATCGTGGCATTTCACTAGAAAAAAAAAAAAAATCAGGATTCACATCATGATTATTCCTTCAAAATTGCCTTAATGCCTTTTCATTCTGACGAATAACCTTGTGAAATACCCTTAAGTTATTGCCAATTTCACATCATAAAGCTTCCGTTTCATAATTCGATTCTGTACTTTGTGCACTTGTACTCGTACTTGTACTCACTTATAATAATGAAATGAGGAAAAGGAATAAGATGGGGGGGGGAAATATTATATGGCACTTCTGCAGTAACACGTTTTCCCGGAGCTGTTTCGGATGACAAGCTATATTTTTTATAATTCCCAAATGTGCAGGAGTTGCTGTTTCACTTTTACTGTGACATTAGACCTAGGGTACATCACCCTGTGTTCTTTTTACTCTTTATCTGTGTGTGTGTGTGTGTGTGTGTGTGTGTGTGTGTGTGTGTACACGCATATTTCCACTGCATGTGAACTCTCAAGAGCAAAACCCTGACTCATTGATCATTTCACATAAATCACAGAACCCACTTGCTCATGACAGTATGTGTGTGTGTGTGTGTGTGTGTGTATGTGTGTGTGTGTGTGTGTGTGTGTGTGTGTGTGTCCTACCTCTCAGTTCTATATACCTCACCTGCATATGATCCAATCTTCATGGCTGTGGGCGCTGTCCTTCGTTTAATTTCCTTTGCCACCTTTTTCTCTCTCTCTCTCTCTCTCTCTCGCTTTCTCTCTCTTTCTCTCAGTTTATCTCTCCCTCTCTCTGCCTTTGTTGTTGTCAGTGTGATCTGCTAATGTAATCCCATTATGTACAGCCCTTGTACCTTATCGCATTACGTTGAGCCTCCGTGGCCGTGTGTGTGCCTCCTAATGCGGTTCATTCGATAAAAACAGATTGATTGGTGTGCATGATTGATCGACTCATCGATTGATTTCAGCCTGGATAGTGGGGCAGACATCATTTGAGCTTAAAGGAAAAACAAGCAAACCAACAACAACAAATCCCCCAACATTCTGCTGCATTCATCAGCTAAGGTATATTTGAAATTATCCACTGATGTGTGTTATAAACATCAGGCTTGTTGTTGTGCCATGCTGGGTGATTTGACCATCGACCCTTGAAGGATTAAAATGCATTTTCATTAAATCCATTAACATTTTCCATTCCATTAAAGTCCCTTAAACAACAAAGTAGCCTACAAATTTCCAATGCATAATTGAGGCTATTATTTCTCATTTACTGGCTGTCCTTTTTTTTAAGGTCATGCAAACCAAATACTTGGTACACTGCTCATGCACTTACAAATGCCCCAGGTGGGAATTATAACTTTGCTTATAGATTTAATTATTTTAATCGTCCACAAAGAGACAAACCCAACTGTGATGTATGTCCTAAAATGTCCATGGGGTTTGGTTGAAGTGGGGAGACCAGGAGCTTTTTATTGAATGTAGCACTGCTCTTATAAAATCCTAATCACAGGAATTTAGTAGCTGTTTATAACCTTTTATAAGGCAATTAGAAAGTAATTAGAAAGTACTTGCTATTAGAAAAATGACAACAAATTCTGTATTTGCAAATCAGACGCTTGTTTGACATGAGTTTAATATTAATCCAATATCTGTTGTGGTTGAGTATTGAGTATCTGATGTGTTGAGTATTCCACAGGCCTGTGGTTAATACACTACACAACATTATGTGTGCAATATGTTTTGTCCCACAGTGGAACATGGAAGCTTAATGTTTTGGGGTTGTTTTGTAGCAGGGAAGGTTTGAGACTTATTCAGGATGAAAAGAAAACTGAACCAACCATTCCATACTTCAACACCATGCAATTCCATCTGGACTGCAGCAAATTGGAACCAACTTCACCAAACAGCAAAACAAAGACCTGAAGCAAACATCCAAGCTCCGTAAGCATTATTTAGAGAGCAATCTATCTCTCTATCATGGAATAACCTGCCCAGTTCTAAATCCTATCGAACTGCTTATGAACTGTATCACAAAATCTAGTGAAGAACATCTTTGGCAAATTTTACAAAAGGCATAGCAAATTATTTCAGCTGAATGTTTATGGAAACTAACTGTCTGACAGCCAAAAGTGTGTAAAGCTGTTATCCATGTCAGGCTATTCCGGGTTCGGAGTGCACACTTCCAGGTCGGTGGCCATCTTGGTGTTTTTCCTGCCCTGCCCAGTATTTAAGGACACCAAAGACATTACCTCACTGCCAGATTATCTCACCGGCTTTTCATGTCCCTGTGATTGTTTTTGCCACTTTGCCTGCTCTGGTACCTGTTCCCAAGCCCTGTTCTGGCTTACCCTGGATACTGCTTTGGACTCTGGACTGTCTTTTGGTTTTTGTTATTGCTCTGACTTATATTGCTCTGTTTGCCATGCCTGATTTTGGAACTGTTTTTGGATCTGATTCTGTCTGCCCTTTACTGTTTTTTTTGCTGCCATTTGGAATTTTAGACTGTTTTTGTATTCTAATTTTGATTCTTTCTACATTGCTGTCTGCCCTCTCTCTGATTTAGGACTCTTATTTCGGAATGTTTACTCTACTGTTTTGGAGCTGTTTTTCGGTCTGTGTTTTTTTCCCACTGAATGTTTCACGTCATGTCAAAAACATTCATATCTTTTTCTCTTTTTATATATATATATATATATATATATATATATATATATATATATATATACCGTATTTTTCGGACTATAAGCCGCTACTTTTTTCCCACGTTATGAACCCCGCGGCTTAAACCAACGAAGCGGCTAATTTATGGATTTTTCCTGGGTTTTTCCCGGTTTCACAAACTTCAAGCCAAAAAACTGAACCCCATAACATTAGACCAATGAAATTTCCGAACGGAAACGAAAAAAACGCACCTCACCTGTGTGATAAACTCCCCAGAGAAATACAGTGGTACCTTGACCTACGAGTTTAATTCGTTCCGTGGACGAGCTCGTATCTCAATTTGCTCGCACATCAAATCAGTTTTCCATATTGAAAATACTTAAAATGGCATTAATCCGTTCCAGCCCTCAAAATGACACCCCGTTTTTATGTTTCATGTTATTAAATTGGAAAATACATTTCTAAATAACAAATCTTGTATAAAAACATAATAGAAAGTGTGGGGTGTGTGTGTGTGTGTGTGTGTGTGTGTGTGTGTGTGGAGGGGGGGTAGAGGCGATAAGCGGAGGCAGAGGGAAAACTCTTTTTTTACTATCACTCCTGTACACTACGTATCCCTAAACTTTAAAATTTTTACTTTTTCTTCTTTGCTTATCTTAATTTTCGTCACAATCTTCGCTTTCTGGCTTCGCTTCGCCATCTAGCAGCGGCGTCTCGAGCTCGTACCTCAATTTTTTGCTTGCGTAACAAAGCAAAAAAAATCGACCGAGTGACCGCTCGTACCTCGGAAAACTCGTACATTAATGCACTCGTAGGTCAAGGTACCACTGTAGTTGTGAAAGGAAGGAGGAAGACAGTGAACAATGACTTACTTGGTCGGCTACTGTTTAGATACAAGCCCTTGTAGCGCGTTGAGTCTGGGTGAAGGGAGAGCTCACTAAAACTCCAGTTGCAACAGAAATCATATAAGCACAGACAGGTTTCCAAAACTCGTGCTTTTTAATTTTTCTTTGCAACAGCGTTATGGGTTAGTCAAAGAAACTTAGAAATGAGCATCAGAAAATAAAAAGGACATAATCCTCTGTCTCCACACACGCACTAATACCAGAAGTATGCAGTGCTGGTCTTTTCCCAAAATACCGCTATGCTCCTAATAGAAGCGCAACATATTTCACCCGTTACACCGTGTGTAATGTGTCTTTCGTTAAAGCCTGTGTAAAGTACATTAGTGTAGACACCTGCGGCTTATAGACAGGTGCGGCTTATTTATGTTAAAAATAAAAATATTTGTCAAATTCAGTGGGTGCGGCTTATATAAGGGTGCGCTTTATAGTCCGGAAATTACGGTAATATAAATATATATATATATATACACACACACACACACATGCATGCATGCACATATGCTACATTTCATTGGCGATGTACTCAGCACAATGACAATGAAGTCCATCAGCTTTGTCAGTTCACAATGACAATAAACTTCACCAAGAGGAGGGGTTAGCTCAGTGGTTAAGGATCGGAAAGTCACAGGTTCAAATCCCACCACCACCAAGCTGCCACTGCCACTGGTCCTTGAGCAAGGCCCTTAACCCTCCCCTGCTCAGTTGTAAGTCACTCTTGATAAGGGCATCTGCCAAATGCCATACATGTAAATGTAAAGTTGAATTCATTCTAATCAAAACTTGATAAATGATCAAATATATGATATGTGCTTTATTGTATGGCTGTGAAAGAAAGGGAATAAAATATTTGATGTTAAAGTGATGTTATTGTAAATAATACACTTATGATACTTGACAACCCTGTCATTGATTATTTCTCTACCACAGCATGCCAGGTCGTATTTCGCTCCTTGTGTATTTATTTTCCGACATCGACTTGCTCGCTTTGCCATGTTATTTTTTTGATAACCTGGTTATCATACCATGAAAGTGCTAAATCGTAACAGCCCGAATTTCCATACGCTTGAAATAGATTGCATCCTGCCTGCACTACGTTTAAATATATCAGCATTTACAAGACATGAACTGGGTAATACAGTTATTTATTCCTCTGTAAGTGCTGTATCACAAGCTAGAAAGCTCTGGCATAGCATGATGCTTGTAGGAAATAAGAGATATTCATTTAGGAGAAAATGTGCTCTCATTCATAAACTAACCCCATATCTCTCTTGGAAACTGAGTGATTGTGTGTGTGTGTGTGTGTGTGTGTACATTTTGTTAATATGAAGCCTGTCACTGCCTCAAGTGGAGCCCTGATACCCTGGCGTATGCTAATCCAATCAAGATTGTTTATCATTAATTAGTGGTGATGACTAAAAATAGTAGAGGCGGTGATAGTGGTCTGAAAAGCTGAGCAGGTTTAGACGGATGTGCGGTGTCTCACGGCTCCGACACTCTGCAGCCTGCAGCAAAAAACATGCTCAATGCAGTGCCTCGTTTTTTTTGTTGCATTCTATTATCCTTACTTGTCCTTGTATGCTCCCCATGCTTACAAGTTTGCTTAGATAGGGCCAAAAATCTTAGAATTACGCGCAATAAACTGCTCTCAGATCACAATAAAGCATCTACTAGCACTCTCCAATTCCATCAGCTTTGTCAGTTCGGGTTTTATCTTCTTTTTCAACGTCGCTGTGGTTTAATCAGTGTGTGTGAGTTTGCTGTGTGCTGTAATGTGGACAGTAGGACAACAGCTGCCTTTGCACCGTAATCAAGAATTACACACAGCCATAAGGTGTGCATGTGTGTTTGTGTATGAGTGTTATTTATGTAATAAATGTCATTCAGAGTGGATTTGGAGTTTATATTGGAAATGCTGGCCACGAGGTGGGAGAATTCACACTGGATGGAACGCCACTACACAACCTTACACACAAACTGTGCCCATGTATAGGTCAGCAAAAGGTGGAGGTTTAAGGTTCTTAAACATATAAACATATAAAGATATAAAGATATAGCCACACACATGGTTCTACAGCACCTTAGAGAAGCAACAGCCTGTTTCTTGGAATATTTAAGATATACTTTTGCTTTCTTAAGCAAATTAATAATTACAGTAATAATAATAATAATAATAATAATAATAATAATAATAAATAGTATATTATATAGGCAAACAACACCTGACTTTTTCTGCTATTTGTGTTTTTTCTAAGAACTTATACCCAAAAGTTTAACTACAAGACTCCAACTAGTTGAAGATCTTGACTCGCCAGCTATAGAGCTCTGACCTCAACCCCACTAAACATATTTGGGCTAAATTGGAATGCCGAATGCACCTCAGGCCTCCTTACCCTACATCAGATTTTATGATATTTTTTTAATTAAAATTGTTGCCAAATAACAAAACAAGATGTGTCTTGCAAAAAAAAAAAAAACCCAAAAAAACTACTGCATGAAGCTGGGATTAACTTTTAAAAAAATATATATATATTTTTTTTTATCATTTTATAATCATCCAACTAATTCATCTTCAGTTGTAAAACCATCACCTTTAGCATTTAGCTTGTGATTAGCTTATATCACATGAATATTAATGACATACCAGGGACACAAAAAGGTCTAACCTTCATGTTAGATAAAAAGCGGTGTCCTCCCCCACAGCCACTGTCTTAAAAAATGTCACTAATCAGTGGGAAATGAACAGACATTTCAACAAGGTGTTTACCCTAATCAAGAAAGCTGTAATCTATTAAATATAGCAATAGTAAACCGTGCAAAACCAATACATCCCTTTCTTTGGTCAACTGTAATAGGACAGGTATCAACGAACTAACAAAAAGTGTCTCAGCAAGGTGACGGGACACCGCCAGCCACCAGAACGACTTTATAGCATAGCATTCTTTCTAAAAATCATTATTTTGGCCTGGTGTGCCAATGGTTAGGGTTTGCTGTCTGCCACAAAGCTCCAAAATCCCATCAGTGTTCCAAAGGCTTAAGATGTGGTCACTATAAAGTTTTACAGCATTTTCAGTCTTATCAAAACAATCCATAACTTGGGCAACCTGTGGATGAGTTTAGTGCCTAGCAAATTAATAATACATGCCAATGCATATATATATGTGTGTATATGCCAATTATATACAGTAATATTGTCACTTCGATTAAAACAGACAATCAAATTGAAATGAACAGTCAAGGCCATTTATAAAACCAGACAAGCTCTAGGGACTGGCTTCTTAATTCATGGCGTAGTTTCTACAACAGCAAAGATGCTCCATCACTCCAGTACATTACTCAAAATACTGCATTGTTACAGTGAGCCATGAATTACTTCTCAATGTAGTTATTTAGTATTGCAATGGTTAAATATGGAGAAAGAAATCTAAAGAAAGTTTAGAGTTAGATCAGTCCGTCGCCAGTGGGTTTTGTTTTATAACAAATAAATACTGTATTTATATTTCTTGACAAAAAAAAAAAACTGTGAGATTTAGTTTTTAGGATTGGTTGTTCTCTCCTGCTTGTTGCTGTGCTGTGTTTGTTTACATTTCACTGGAGACCTTTATCTTCTGTCAAGAAATGCAAAAGCTCATCTCGGTGAAATCAGTGCTACATTTTCATACACATTGCAATCAGTAAATTATAATAACTTACTTCAACCATAACACTGAGTCTGTCCTTTTGTTATGTTATTTGAGCAAAGGGTTACTCTGCACACAAGAGTGTTTCTTTTGAGTAATGCAAATAAGCATGCCTCTGAGTGATAGAAATGGGCGTGTCTGAGAGGCACAAGTGAGAATGTCTTTGAATGGTGCAAGTCAGCGTGTCTGAGGGGGTAAATGGGAATGCTTTTTTCTCGAAATGTTGAAGTTATTCAGTTATCAGTAAAGGGCTCGAAGTGTTTTGAGTCCTGCAGATTGGCGTGTCTTTAAGTTGGCGTTTCATGCCAGCAAGCAGCTGACTGTGCACTTTGGCCTGCATTCTATCACAAAAGGAAAAAAATCATAAAACACTTTTATTTATTTATTGTCATTTTGAGTTTAAATGCAAGTTTGATAAATACTTGTACATAAATATTGTATTTTTGTGTGTTTGCATGTGTGTGTGTGTGTGTGTGTGTGTGTGTGTGTGTGTGTGTGTGTGAGAGAGAGAAAGAGAGAGAAATGTGTCCATAATGTTTTGCATAACCGCAATGCCAGAATCTAGCCCGAAGCTTTTTTCTCTCTTTCTCGCACACACACTGATATTAAACGAAATCAGTCAAACAAAACAAAAACAGGACAACGACAGTGAAGCATTTCTGACGTTATGCCTCAGGACTTTACATTTGTGACATGATCTAATAATTTCATTTTCCCACCAATAACAGAAAATGTAACATATCCTGCAAATAATATGGAAACAGCTTATTAAGAGTCAGAGACTGCACTACAGTTCGAAACAGGTCTTTATATCTATGTGCATACTGATGGCCCAATATTAATCTAATTATAAACAGCATGTTTTTCATGAAAATGCTCTAATTACTTTGCAGTACTAACTGTCAATAAACTTTTTGCTTCATGTGACCCAAAATTCTTGCTTTAACTGCTTGAATATGTAACATTTTAAATGACAACCAATGACCATTTTAATTAAATGTTCTGTTTTTTTTCCCAAGCTCATTTCCTTGTCTCATTTAAAAACGCCTTAATCCCATAGAGACCTGCTTCAATTTTTTTTTTTCGATTTGACATGCAGATCACTGTTTTATCTCATTTCCATTTTTGTTCCTCTGGAGACTGGCTTGACGAATGGAGGCTGCATGTTAGAACAGCTCTGGACCACTGCAGATTTAATAGATGTTTGTGTAAGGACCACATGGGCTTCAGCATTAGGTTTTAGTGCTGCTCATGAAAGATTTCTTGCATAAACACTATAAAACCATAAAGTATAACAATATCTGTGTACCTAAGGCAATTGCTGGCTTTTAACTGTCATGTATACTTGTATTTCACTTTACTTCAGAAACCCTTATATATATATATATATATATATATATATATATATAAGGGTTTCTGAAGTAAAGTGAAATACAAGTATATATATATATATATAGTTATATCATCAGAGAAAATTTCAATTAATTACTTCTCTAAGCAGCTGCTGCACAATTATAAGGAATTACAGCCTTGTGCCAGATCTAGTCTATAAAAGGGTTGACTTCAATCACAAGTCCCAGCTATTCAAAAACAGTAAAGCTTCAAACATCACAGATTTGTGGGATGCTGCGCGATGTTCGCCTGCCAATACACAATTATAAAATCAATTTCACATCAAAAAAGCAGAACAGATTTTATGTATGATTTATATCAATGTTGAAATGAGCAATCTGAAGATTCATCAAGTGTTTGGTAACAAAGGAAATATTGATGCTCTAAGAAAATAAGCACCACAAACAAATGAGGTATTAAAGCTGAGCCATCTTCATGTCTAAAGATTCGAGAAAAAAAATTCTGAACTGCCCGTGCACTTTTCGTATTTTTTTTTATTGGTCCCGCAGGGCAGTGCAGACAAATCGCTTTTCAATGCATTTAGCCAGAAATAAAAAACACAACAGAAAGGCCTTTTTTAGAGCTCAGGGCTAACCCTATTGTGAGCATGTTTCAAATATGTTTACTTCATCTGACAAAACACTCTCTCAAATGACAATTCACAAGATGCCAGCTCATATGAAAACTCTTGAATGGCCAAGGTTATTGTAAATTATGGGGTTAGTTTTTTTTTTTTACTGTATGTAATTCAACCAAATTGAATTTGCTAGTTACAGAACTCAGGGGAGGATAAATCAGTAGCCCCACACAATTATGACAGGCAGATTTTATATGCTGGCTATTTTTTTTTATTCCAGTTGCCCAGTAGACTCTTTCTACTGATTCCTGATAAATAGTAATATATAATAGTTAATTTTACTAAATAACATTTTCATTCGATGTGTGTTTAGAATTAATGTTTAAATCCGACAATGGTATGACAAAGTGATCATGTCTGAATGTCACCACTTGCTGCACTAATCATGATCTGACTAACATCAGAGCATTTACAATACATTTATGGCATTTGGCAGATACCCTTATCTAGAGCGACTTACAAAAGAGCTTTGAAGTCTCTTTTAATAAGTACATTCTAATACTGGCTCATTAAGACACAGACTAAGAATATAACCCGTCTAAAACTCTGTTGGGAAAGAATATAGTTAGAAAAGCAAGTTTTTGTTCAAATAGGAGAAGAGCTAATTAAAATAGTGCTGTCAGAGGTAGGTCTTTAGACGGTGTTTGAAGACAGCTAGTGATTCAGATCTTCGGGTATCAAGTGGAAGTTCCTTCCAACACCTCAGGTGCCAGAACACAGCAGTCTTGAAGCATGTCTTCTTTGTACCCTGAGAGGTGGTGGGACCAGTAGAGCATTGATTAACTGGTTACACTGTTGCCCCCTATTGGAAATGTATATACTCTGTTCCATCCCTCAGTATTAATATAACTAAATGCACTTAATTAGCTAACTAGTTGATTTACATTATTATTTTACATTCTCTACAATATAAGCAATCATATTTCTATTTGACAAAAGCAGGGGATTATGCAGCACATTCACATGTCCTCGTCTGTGTAACAAAACGATAATTCATGCACCGCTGAATCCCTTCTCATTTATCAGAATGCTTGAGATATTAGCTAATACTGTTACCCATTGCACAAGGTGAACTAGTTACTTCAACTGTCACATATGCCAGAAGGTCCAAGTTTCTTGTGAATTATAGAGGTAAAAAAAAATATAATTCCATCAAGAGACATATTGTGAAAGTTTGGATTAATTTAATCATTTTCATCCATCTTTTCTAGTTAGACATTAGAATATGCTGCATTCTTTTGAGATTTGAAAGTGATAATTCATTGCCTGGCAGCCAATTAATAAAATTAATTGAGGCAGATTTGCAAAGATGGCAAATATGATGATATGATTATCATGACAAGAACTATTTATCACATCAATTTTATTATATTTTATAACTGCTGGAAATCTACAAAAAAATGTACTTTTGATTTTATGTTATATTGTAGTCCGCATTTTCTATCCCCATTTTTTAGGGCTTGGGGATCCATAGTGTACAACACTTCACTGGTTTATCTACACACTTCAATACCTAGTATGTATCTTCTAGTCCCATATCCACCCACGTCATCTAATCAGTGTGTTACCTGACTGTCTTCATGCCATAGAAGTAATTAACTAGGTTTTGCATCAGCCTCAGCAAGTCAAATGACTTAATCAACCTCCCTTGTGTTTCTCTTTACACTGTATTCAGCACCACTGTACGAGTTCCTGTTGTTCAACGTTTTATTGTTAAGCTTTTGTTGTTGAAATTTTTATTTGTTCCTCAGCCTCGCTCATGGCCTGCCTTGTATCCATATGTTTAGAGTTCTTGTTTTTATAGATTTGGCTATTTGTTTTGCATGATATCCAATAAAATCTACCACCTCAACCCATTCCTGACAGTTATTCTGTTCTGTACCTCACCCTTGATTAGTTTGTCTATTTATACCCTGCTTTTTCTGAGCCTTGTTTCCTGTGTTTCTGTTTTCTAGTTTATTTTCCATTTTCCGTGTTTAACCCTCCCCTCTGTTATGGTTTTTTAAATTATTCATATGTCTGTGATTACCTAATTTCCTGACTTGCCCCTAATAAATAGCACGCTGATGCATCATCAACCCACATGCTTCCGTGTTTTAGTTTAATTAATGGATTATAATAAAATATAATGTATACCAGTATAATAGGGCCATATCATTAGAAACAAGGCAAATAATTAGTAATTTCTGTGACAGTTTATCATCAAAAACCATAATCCTGTCAGACCTAATAGCAGGTAGTCGAAATGCACTATTTGTGATTTAGGTAATTTAGAATGTGTGTGTGTGTGTGTGTGTGTGTGTGTGTGTTCTTGCATGCTTAATGGTTTTCTGAGTTCCAACATCTGTAGTGTTTCACAGTTTTACATCCAAATCCAATGTTACAATCCGGTTTCTCAATATGCCAAAGCTTTGCCCACTGCTGCTATGATCCGCTATGCTCCATTTGCCAAGGAAAAAGTGTGAGATGTGTGTGTGTGTGTGTGTGTGTGTGTGTGTGTGTGTGTAAGAGAGAGAGAGAGAGAGAGAGAGAGAGAGAGAGAGAGAGAGAGAGAGAGAATTGCCTCTGCATGATTTTGGCACAGCTTCACAAAGTACTGTAATTTTAAAATATCCATATAATACAAATGTCTTTGTAATAAAGAATAACTTATAAATAATAAATGCATAATAATGTTAATGACACCGCCTGATCTGTTGATTTAAAAATGACTCCAGATAACATTTTCATCATTATAATTCTGCCATTAAGCGAGTGTGTGTCAGGTTAGTGTGCACACATCTTGGGTGTGTGTTTAATCGCTGACGTGGGTATTTCCTGCACTGGCATGGACACTGTGCCCTACTGGCTGCCGGCTGTCACAGAAAGGTAGGAAAGGAAGGATGTGGACAGAAAAAGAAAAAAAAGTGTGTGAATGTGAGGACACACTCTCTCTCTTTTTCCTCTTTGTCGTTTTTCCCTAATGATACAAGCAACATGGCCACCCAGGAGAAACTGGCAATGAAAAAGGACAGAGATTCTGGGGATTGGGGGAAAAAAGGGGAGGTATGAGAGAGAGACAGAGAGAGAGGGAAGACCCAAGGGGGGCAAAGGGGGGGGTGGGGGGTTACAAGAGAGAGGGGAGAGAAAAAGAGAGAGACATAGGGGGGGTCCAACATATACAAGATTGAGAGAGAGAGATTTATTTCCTGTCCTACTGTCCTCGATACAAACCCACAGGAGAGATTTTTCTCCCCAAAACTGAAAAACTTCCAGGATTTTCTCAGCAACCCCTAAGTGAAATCTGACAGAGAGAAAGCGAATCTACTACTCTGTATCTTTTCTCTGCAATTATTTCAAAATATGTGGAATATAATCATTACACCACATGCTGTATTATTATTTTGTCCTTTCGTTTATTTCAATTGCTCATGATAGTTTTATTATGTTGTGTACTCCAATAAAGCTTCACTGTTATTAACTTGACAAAAGGATGACAAACAGACAGAGAAATGATGATGGATTTGATGCTAAAATGATAGGGAAAGAAAGATAAAGAACAACAGAGGCGAATGGAGGAAGAGAGTCGGATCTAAATGCTGAGAATTAGGATGTGCCCTATACAGTCACAGCGGTGTTTAACATTCGCACGCACGCTATGATAGAAGCTCATTAAGCCTGAACATTCAGCAGTTCCTTCAGCTGCAATTAGGGAAGACCATCGATGGACAATATAAACATTCTTTTTTTGCCGTTAATATTGATGACAAAAGATAAGGTCAGTAATCAGTTAGCTCTGATTTATTGGACACAGCCATGGTGCTTTATTTAAACGCAAATCCAATAAATGAATAAAGAACCTGGCTATTGTTTCATTTCAATGTGACCTAAATGATTAATGCACATGTGCGACTTATAGCATTAACCACTAGATATATCGAAAAAGGAGAATGTATATATACAGGGTTTATGGGTGTATGGGGAGCAAAGACGAGAGGCTGATGCTAGGTTAAGGAGTGAGGGAATAGTTTTGTCATGTGCACTCGTGATACATGTGTTCAGAGTGTGCATCTGTGATGCAGGAGCTGAAAACATGATGGAGTCTTCTGGGAAGAAAGCCACGGGGACATGGCGAAAGAAAAAAAAGACAAATGTGGGGAAAATAAAAATGGAGTTCCATCGAAGAGGAAACTGTTAACCACAAACAGAGAGAGAGAGAGAGAGAGAGAGAGAGAGAGAGAGAGAAATATGAAGCATTGCATTATGAAAACTAACATTAGACTAAAACCTAAATGCAATTATGGTCCTGCAGAAGCTGGTGCAGATGCCCTTACAGCACTGCTGTTCAAAAGACGCCGTTTGAATAGAAATTCATAATTAAACCATACCAGGAAATTCGAAAGCTGCCGTAGCATCCAGGTCTGTTCATCTAAAATAAAAAGATGCTTTCGTGCATAAAACATGCAATAGAAAATAACAAGTAAAAAAGATCCCACTCTTCTCTCTTGCTACATTACAATTTTTGTCCTGTTACATCCCTGCCATCGATGTTGTTAACTCTAGGGTTTTCAGTCCCCAGAAATTACAGTTCACTTTTGCACTACTGGAGCTAAGAAGCTCTTTTATTTGAGTAAAATTCAGATCTTTAATGCCTCACAATTTCATGGATTTTAAACTTGCTTTTGTCAGCATAGATTCTCTATATCTCCCTACAGTCCGTCTTATATACTGTCAAGAGTTTGCAGATTTTGCAGACACGAATGAATTACAAGACAACTGGTGATAACTATGTATGTTTAATACTTCCAAATTGATCTCAATCCAAATCTGTAGATATTTGTGGCAATTTTTTAAGATTTTTAGATTGCGCATGAATAATCCCGTGTGAAAGCCAAACCCGTGCATGGCCATTTACCTGTCAAAAGTAATTTATGTAAATAAAATAATCAGATTGGAGTTTTATTTGTCATAAATCCATAACAAGATTGATCAAAGGTTCATATTCATATTACAGCTTGGAATCAAAATTTACAATGTTATAATGCTCATGTTAGAATCACAAATCAGAATAAATGTACATATAATACAGAGAACTGGCTACACTAGCAGCACAAGGCTCATTACTGTCACTTTTTTTCTCTTTGTATAATACAAAGAGAAAAGTCTGGGCATGTAAGGGGTGTGGCTAAAGCAAAATAATTTCAAATGTAAACGGACATAAAGAGAGAAGTAAATTACAATTAGAGTATGTCTACAATGACCGTGAGAAGTGGTTTTTATTTAGAACTCTATTTCTAGTTCTATGTAGAGCTTCACAGGAGATAATATCAGTGAGAAGTTGCCAGTTCCTACTTTGAAAGTGAAGAAGCAGTAACATTATGAAGACCCTTGAGTGTACATACAAACATTTGGGTCAGATTTTAGGTTGATTTACACATTTTTTAAATCAATTTTTAATTTATACTTTTGAAGCTGTGTTCACAATTTCTCCTGACTGAAAAATTACTCAAAACTCCTTCAGGTAAGGCAGATATAAATTATTAGAAACACAAATAAGGCATGAACACACACATTACTTGGACTTTTTGAAACGTCTAACACTTGTAGGTCATGATGTCTAGTGAGGGTGCACAGACAGCAGTGTTACAAATCAGACTTAGCCTTCAGGCCTTTTCAGACTGAACTGGTTTGACATGAACTGGTGGGGTAATATGATTATTACAAAAATAACGCTCAGATTTTCGTCATGTCTGAATGGGTCATGCAAGTCATTTTTATACACCGTGTCTGGAAAGATTACTGTATTTCTTGCTTTCTATAAAATGACCAGTAAAATCAACCCCAGAAACCAGAGTATATCCCAACTAAAGTGAGCTGATTGTGCTATATCCTGTAGGAACATCCACAGTTTGTTTTCATTTCTTTCACTATAATGACACTCCAGGAACTGCTCACTTTTTTCACTAAAACAAATCCAAGCATCGGTCAAGTGGCTGAGCAATAAAATATAGAATTGAATGATTCATCAGAAAAGCTACGTGTCCTTGTGCTTTCAGTATTTCCTGGCATGGATTCAGTTTTATATTCCTGGTAGGTAAAATGGTAAAATGTGGAGCTTTAAAAGGTCTTAACAAACCATAATCCAAGATTTTGCCATCCAAATATTGTAACTAATGCACAGTGAAAACTCCTGTACCACCATCTACTTTTACTGCACTGTATTGTCTGAGCAAAAGCAAGAACTAAACTAAAATTCACTTAAACAGCCTTCATGGATACAAATTTGTGCTAAGGATTCGATTGTTTGATATAAAACTCCAAGCATGTCTGGGATGCAAAATTTTTGATGTACTTATCAACTGTATGAAACTCGTCGACGTTACACGAAATGATAACGCCTCTTCTTTGTGTAGAAAAATCTCTCCGCAAGTTCAACCATAATCTTTATAAAAAATAAATAAATCAATAAAACCGTTTAAAGATATCAAATCGAAAAGCTTTGGGGATATGGGATTCAGGATTATTTGTTGTTTAGATAATTTTTAAAAAAGTTTATATTTCGCCAATATTTTTCTCAGGAGTTTAGATAATAAAATAGTCATGAGACCATCTAACGATTAAGCAGCATGGGTGGCGAGTGTTTACGGTCAGAGATAAAGCATTAAATGTTTACAGTTTATCATCAAAATACATGATCATGACAGACCTAATGGAAGGTAGTCCTAATGCACTACATGTGTTTTGGGATTTGTGTGTGTGTGTGTGTGTGTGTGTGTGTGTGTGTGTGTGTGTGTGTGTGTGTGTTTGG